>JAHPZR010050904.1:0-7500 GCA_019787425.1 Platygyra sinensis | reverse complement strand
AAGCGTAGTTTCAGTTATAGCGGAGCTTCCCTTTGGAACGATCTTCCTGAGGATAACCGCACTACAACATCTCTACGCAACTTCAAGAGAAGAATTGATAAATCAGGGCTCTCTGTATCGGACTCCCACACGGCAAATATGTAAACCAGTAAATAGAAAATTTTACGTAAGATGAATTTCTTCATTTTCTATTGTCATACTGATATTTTTACCGTGTTTTAAATAAAGATTTCATTCATTCAGGGTGGAGAGAGGCACTGTGAGAGTGAAGGATTAAGGACTACAGGGGACTAACTATTAGTTATTACTATAAATTAACCGTAGACTATTGTGAATCCGTGAATTTGATTGGCTACATTACTGTCGACTATCTGCTGATAGTCAAAAGCCGTACGCATCAGTGCACATCGCGCATTACGTTTGAACCTGATGTAACATAATAAAACAGTTCTTTTCTACGCGTTACTTGACTTTTTTTTCTCTTTTTATGCAATGAGACTACGGTAAATTTATACTATAAAAACAATAAGACTACTCGCCCTCGTTTTCTACGAGCGATAGTCAACGAGGCGCAGCCGAGTTGACTATCTGTTCGTAGAAAAACTCGGGCTCGTAGTCCTAATTATTAATTACCATTTCAAGAACTTCAGTGTTTATGGTTACTTTTTTGTAAGATTCTGCCCTGGCTGCAAAGAGTAAAAGTTCTACGGAGCCTGGTGGCTTCGCGTTGCTAGCTGGAGATGCTTCAGTGGATTCATGGTTAGAGAAATTTATGTTCCATGAGCCTGGCGTGTTTATTTAGCGACTGGATTCGATTTTCGCGAAAAAAAACCGTGTTTGTTTTGGGTCGATCGGAGTCCGATTTTGATGTCAGCCTTCTACCTTTGCCACTTTACTATGAAGGAAAGGTGAAGAAGACTATTTTCCCCAAAAACTTCGTTTAGGTATTAAGGACCACAAGAACTTGCCACATGGTAAGTTTCATGGATTTTTATTTCCATTTTCTAGCAAATTTTCAGACCTAAACTTCGCCCTCATATGTTCTCTATAATTTACCCGTGTTATGTCACGTGTCACACACAGTGAGCCTGGGTTACCTATGCAGTAACAAACATTAAACTTACATTCAGTCCCCGACACTGACAGACAAGCTGCAAAACTGGACGTGGGACCGTGTGAATCGACTGGGAAGTCCTCTAGTGACACAGTTCAGTTAAAAAAGTTACGAACCTTACAATCGAGCATATACTCTCTCTTGCAGAAAGGAAAAAACACGTGATGGGGGAGCGAGGGGAAAGCGGTGAGATCCACAAGGCTCAAAATATTAGATCACATCACTCTAGCCCTGGGAATACTATAGTTCTACTAGCTAGCTGCTAGTAGATTATTAGCTATTATATCTCTTGTCTACTTTCGCAGTTCTAGCGTTGCATTTCAAAATTGCAACAATTCCGAATAAGACCTAAAGTGGGTGCATTTCATGATTTAAAGTTTCCCGGAATAAAAACACTGTGTTCAGGTTTCCTTGGACATCTGCATTTCAGAAAGATCGACCACGCATGGTGCTTTTAGTTATTCTAACCACGCACAAAATAACCTTTAAATTGAAAGAAACTTTAAAATAACAGTCAACTAACATAGAAAAAACACCAAACAGATAACAATGAACCATAAAAGGAACAAGGATGGTTAAGGATGGGGGAGATTGACACAGATTACAAACGACGAGGCTACACTTTTCAAGATTTGCAAACCATGGTGGAACACCTTGAAGTTGTACGTCAAAACTCTTAGCGTATCATTTCTTTGTTGTTTCTGTACAAGCAACTTACTATCAATATCTTAATATTAAGATGAAACAAGTTTTAAATAGCATTTCAGCTCATGGTTAATACGTGACGATATTACTAAGTGGAAAAGTAGTACTCGTGTTTTAGCAGTTGCCCTACAACAACATCATCCCTCCGGAAATGCGCAGGCGATATTTGATTTAAAAATTTTAAAGGGCCGGGGGGATACATGGCGAATTTCAGTACGGTGAAGAGGGCTAATATTTTAATCAAACAGTCATCGTGGAATAAAATGGACGATTTTCACAGAGAAAATTTCAGACCACGGTGAAGTATATTCCATTCCAGCTCAGTTTGATTAATTAGGCTGGAATTTCCAATGAAGTTTGTTTTTAGTCTTCTATGATTCGTGCAATTAAATCAAAATCACAGCCCCCCCCCCCCCCCCCCCCTAATCACCTAATCGAATAATCCCGCCCGCCCATATGGTAGGACACGCAAAGCAATACATAAGAGGCATACGTACGACCTAACACCTTTGAGATAAAAATTCTCGAGAGACGCATTACAAAACTGCAAATCTCAGAACGTCAAGAAGAAAAGAGAAAAGAGAACACCACAGTTAAAAGTACATGCAAAATGGCAAAGCAAGTCGAGCAAAACGAAGCTGGACGGAAGATTAATGCGGCCTCTTGGCTTGACAGAACGAGTGCTGCTGGAAAGAGAAAGAGTGAATCACTGGGGGACTGTTTCCTCTGTATTGCTGTTGGATTCTAAGGAAGAACTGAATCAAGATCACCTTAGAAAAGCGCTCAGTCTTCTTCCCAAGCGGTTTCCTTTATTACGAATGCGAATCAACGAGAAAGCCAGTGAAGCGTGCTTTGAAGAAATGGACATGGCTGATACAGTTGACTTTGAAGTATTAGACGAGATAGCAGCTGATAACTGGGAAGAAGGCTTCGAGAAAGAAATAAACGGCGCTTTATTCAACACTGAAACAGGGCCTTTGTGGCGCGTCAGGTTACTGAGAGAAACAATGGTCGATGGAAAATTGCGAAGTGCATTGGTATTCACATTTCTACATGTTTTTTGCGACGCGCTTTCCATCTTCCAGCTTCAGAAAAAACTCCTGGAATTTCTCACTTCTCTTTACAGTAGTGAGGAATTTGAGGTCGAGAGCTTGCCTCTCAGACCAGC
The DNA here is from genome assembly GCA_019787425.1 of Platygyra sinensis. Lineage (NCBI taxonomy): Eukaryota > Metazoa > Cnidaria > Anthozoa > Scleractinia > Merulinidae > Platygyra > Platygyra sinensis. The sequence continues at coordinate 4,513 of JAHPZR010050904.1, read as the reverse complement.
TATGGAATCACTGATGTCAAATCTTATTGATCCTAGCATCGGAGAGAGGCTTTTGTTTTCAAGCTACTTCACGCTCCAGCGGATCAAAACATTCTTTGCCAAACCAAAGAATTTGTATTTGTCAGTTTATCCTCCTGTTGCCGATTCTGATCCATCGATAACGAAGAAAACCTGTCTTCTGAGTCGCATCCTGTCTGAAGAAGAAACCACCCTGTTGATAAAGAGCTGTAAAGAAAACAAATGCACGGTACACGGGGCGATTACTGCCTCCACGCATCTCGCAATCTCGCAAATTCTTCAACAAAAGAAACATGGGCTGGAATTTCCAGTGTCCGTAGAGTCAAGTTACACTGTTAGTTTACGAAAATATTGCCAACCAAAGGTAAATAACGATGAGTTTGGAGTGTATGTCTGTGGAGGTGCATTATCCGTTCCAGTTCCTTTGCTTTACCCTGATGACAAGCAAGGCTTCTGGGAGTTTGCACGCGCGTGTTCTCGCGAGGTCCACACGCAGTTGTCTTCTGGTAAGCACCTAAACGTTCCGAAACTGTACCATTGCGTCGATATTCCAGTGTACTGCAGAATGTCTGACTACGAATACAACGAAGGTCGCCGAATCCAGATAATCAACATCACTAACTGCGGAGCACTCAAAACAGAGCAGAGCGAGAAGAGTCCGTACAAATTCGGCGGCATGTATTTCGGTCTACGAGGAGCGAAAATGGGTCACGTATTTGGAAGCAACGTCCTCACTGTAGATGGCAAGCTTTACTGGGCTGTGGAATATTTTCCACACGTCACCACTAAAACGCAAGCAGAAGATTTTATTGACTTGTCCTTGCAAATTTTGAAAGAGGTCTTTGTGCAGTAAAAAAAGAAAGAAACGAGTTTAGGTTTGTGATCCACATACATCAGTGTATGAACCAGCTTGCTTAACTGGACATTTTGTACTATATTGTTATTGTTATCAGATCACTCTAAATCGTTCCTTTCATCACATTGTAACTCAGTTTAAGGTTGCATTTCCGAAGTATATTGTATTTATTTCTCACATACGAATGCGATAGTATTTTAGGAATACTGTAGAATTCCGAAAGGGGCCGTTACTTTCGGATTTAGCAGGCAAAGGGGGCCGTTACTTTCGGGTGGTCAAAAAAACGTTTGTATGGTAATTCAAAGTTGATTCAGACAAAACGGAAGCGTCGGTAACACAACAAAAAAATCCATTTATGTATATTACTAACTAGCCTGCGAACGCAGACGTATTTCCGGCTGTCACTGTTTCCGCCGACAGCCGGAAATACGTCTGCGTTCGCAGGCTAATTACTAACCAACTACCCACATAAACAAAGTAGGCTATATGTATGGGTTATTGACCAAGTGTGAGGTCAAGATGGCTGGATATTGACCAAGTTCTTTTTTTGCGTGTTTATGGACCGAGACGAAGTCGAGGTCCATAAACTCGCAAAAAAAAGAACGAGGCCAATATCCAGCCATCTTGACCGAACAAACTTGATCAATAAAGGATTTATTATATGGCTTTTGGTGAAATTTTGCTTTCGGGATGCAGCGGGTAATCCCGAGCGGGCAAGATGGCTCCATCTTGCCCGCTCGGGTAGCCAATCACAGCGCGCGATTTGGTTCATCTTGCCCGCTCACGGAACTAGCCATATAATAAAAACAAGTAAAGGTCCCAGTGTGGTTATTGTAGGAAGAAAAGTATGGTCGCATTATATCGCAATGTAAGTAATACTTCTTGAAACGTCATATCAAATATGACGTCAAATATAATTCGATTTTTTATTGCACTCACAAGGCCGCTACTTTCGGATGGGTCGTTACTATTCTTTACGTGGGGGGCGGGAACCGTTGCTTTCGGAATTCTATGGTATAAACGCTAGACTGCATGCTAGACTCTCGCAAAATTCAACTGGGATTAAGGTGAGACGCTTTAGTTCAAAAGGATGATTGCGACGAGACAAGGGCGCGGTAGGCCCCTACCTTTTTGGCACTTCCATAAATAAATGTTGTTAGAAGAAAGTAGTTAATATATTTTTCGGGCGATGTAGCAGCTCTCGTAAGGTCTCACATGAATGGCTTCCAACCCTTTACAGTCTTTCCCGTAAAACAGTGAACGCCAGAGAAAATTTCTGGAATGTTTATTGTTTCACGACCAATCGGACGCGAGATGAAACCGCAATACATAACTGACAAACCGCAGAATGGATTACTCAACTTCGCAGGCAAGCCGGCGGTCAATGCCTGGGAGAGATTGTGTCCGCGATAAATGTTCACATATGCCGCAGCGTTGTCCCAGGCCGTGTCCCAGTTAGGTCGGCGGCATATGAGAACAAGGCTTAAGAGTGTACAGTACAATAGAACAAACAACAGAAACACTGCCCCCTAGCCACAAAACAGTAACAGCTGCTGCGATGACGACAATTAGAATTACAAGCTTACGAGAGCTGCTACACTACCGATTTTTTCATTTTAGTTTGCAACTTTTTCACTGTAAAACATTTCTGGTCTAGATGCCGGTCTCGATTGGAATGCTTTCAATATCTATTTCAGCTAGTTCCCAGTCCTTGTGATACACAGCCGTATAATAATAATCTTCCATAACGCCCTTTTAAAGTTCAGGATCAATAAACGTTCGTTAAGTGACTCTAGAGAAAACACCGGTTGCCAGCGGTCTACAAGGAGTTTTAGGGAACTTAAGCACTGACAACGGCGACGCCAGAGACGACACCTAGCAGAAAATGGATGTAAAATTTACTCTCGAATTTCATAGGTAACTAAACCCATTCAGAGCGCAAATCTGTCTAAAAACCTTCTCAAACTAAATATGTAATGCCAACGATCAATTCCATCAGAAAATCCAAAATATTTGCCGTCGTGGCGTACGTTCTCCAAAGTACGCAATACTTGGTCATTTCACGTTTTTGTTTGGCAGAAAACGGAAACGAAATGTACAAAGATTTATAACGCACGTGCACAGCTATTAGGCACCTTAAGATACCCCGATTTTCACGCGGGGTTACGGCTAGCGGCATTTTGAATTCATTAAATGATGATGTGATCGCGTCCTCCCCGTAAAAGCTACAGGTTTTCCCGGGGTAATCAGTGGTCTACACGTGAGTTCGCTCCGGGTAAAAATAGAGAAACGGGTAAGTTTTTATGGTCTTTATCGTTGCTTATTAGACTAGAATCGTATCCAGATTCTTGCATAAAAACTTGTTTTTCTGATTTGAAGCTTTTTGGGACTACGAAAATGTTTTCTTGAGGTACAGATGTGGAGAAATTTTTGCCTGTCAAATAACGTGCTGCTTTCCAAAACACGCGATGACTGAGGTGTGGTCTCTTCGCCAAAGTTTAGTTGAGACACATTTCAAATAGATTTAAAATGCAATAGGCCATGAACCACGTTAAAAAAATACCTAAATTCAAATTAAATACTTCATGTTGACTTGAAAAGATACTTCTTGACTAAAACGGGTGTTTTGTTTTCGAAAGTCGCGTGTCAACACCAACAGCGTTCAATACGACAAGATGATACCAAAAATTAACCATTGTGGTTCGAGTTCTCTAAAATACGAAGAACTTAGGCCCCGTTTACACGGGTCCGGAAAAATCTTTGCACGGACAAAAACTTGCACGGTTCCACCTTGCGTTTACACGAGACCGGCGGAACTGGACGAAGTTTTGAACCGCTAAGTGTGCAAGTTTGGGACCTGAAAAAAGCAGGTCAACTTTTTGACCGGCACGGTTCCGCATTTGTACGGACTCGTGTAAACACCCGAACCGTGCAGCTTTTTGTTCAGATAGCGCTGTTACGGCCTGGAATCAAATGCCGCAGCTGGTCTAAACTTTGCACGGACCCGTGTATACACCACTACAACAGAATTTGCACGGATCCGTGTAAACGGGCGGTCCAGGAACAAAATTCGTCCGGGTAAAAATTTGTCCGGACTCGTGTAAACGGGGCCTTAGTCATTTCACGTTATTAAATTGTTGAGGAAGGCAAAGAAATGTACAAAGATTTATAACGGACGTGCACAGCTATTGTTCTGCTCTTTAATTAAAACTTTTGTTTGGTGACGCTCTCGTTGCCGTTGCCGTCGTGATTTGCTAAAACTCCCATTTATAGCAATATTAGGGAGTTTACGAAACCAAGACGGCGACGGCGAGGACAACGTCGACAAAAATGAATTTATAGTTTATCTTCGAATCTCACGATACTCTAAAATCACTTACTTTGTTTATTACCGTCAAAACTATCACAAAACTAAATCCGGAACACAGCGATAAATTTGAAAAATAAAATTAAAAATTTGGCCGTCGTGGTCCACGTTCTCCAGACGACGCAAGATTTGGTCATTTCACGTCGTTGTTTCGCAGAGGACGACAAAGAAATGTACAAAGAGTTATAACGCACGTGCACAGCTATTGTTCTGGACATTAATTCTTTTGTTCAGTGACGTTGTCGCTGCGGTTGCCGTCGTGGTTTCGTAAA
>JAHPZR010050902.1:0-27910 GCA_019787425.1 Platygyra sinensis | reverse complement strand
GGGTGTTGATCGCAATCATTTCATAGTAAGTTGATCCTAGTTCATTGCACAGCTCTGGACATCAGTTACGAGTGTGCCAACTCTCAGTTATCCAGTGTGAAGTATACTGGAGATATTGTGTTCACTAGTTTACCCCATAATTTGATTTACGGAATAGGTGTTGTTCCTTGAGGGGGTGTGTTTAACAGGAATAAGATAATATCAGATATATACCTCCCGTATATACATGGTTTTTCCATCAGTTAATTAAGTTACTGGATATCTACCTAACTACAATAGAATAAATAATAACAATTCAATTACAAAAAATAAAAATTCTGCTTTCCATGGAGGCCATTTATTTAAAATCAAGATATTACTTTAAACTGTGGCGACTTAATTTAGATTTCAAATAGATCAGTGAAGATGCTTGTCTTAGGTCTGTAGGTAAGTTGTTCCACAACTGAGCTCCGCTGTACAAAAAACTTCTCTTGAGATAATCAGTTCAAGGTTGTGGAAGAACTAATTTGTTTGTCAGTGTTCCTAAAGGTTAAGCACTTACATTGTCACAATATGCGAATCTTGATCTCAGATAATAAGGAGTCATAACCTGCTTTTTATATTCATTAGGATAGACTTCTGTTCCAATCTTTGAAAGTAGAGACTTTGCCACCCAAGCACCCCAAAACAAGTCATTTTAATTACTATCACAGCCCCCAGACATACAGATGCAAGCTACACAATTTTTAAGCCTTTGCAGTTTTTAGAAAGGCCCTTGTTACAGTTTCCCCACACTACATTGCAAATAATCAAAATGTGGTTGAATAAGGTTATTACACTATATTTTTATTAACTCATTATTATTTAGTAGTCTTATTATTTATTTGTGTTTTTAAGATTTATCATAATTGTATATTAGTTTAATGAGGGCTCCTATTGATAACAGATATACTTTTCAGTATTCTGAAAGGATTACCCTCGGTAAATAAAGGTTTACTGATAGCAAACTTACATTAAATGGAGTGGAATGCCAAATTCATTTCATTGTACCAATGGCAGAAGCTATTTTTCCTCTCCTCCTCCCAGGAGCAGCAGGCCTTAAGGCTGAAGTATATTTGAATTATACACTATGAGGTTACTAAAAGGCAAGCTATAATTAGATGCCACTAGTAATGTTTTGATCAAGGATCAAAGAAGTTAATTATTGCATAATTAATTACACCAGACCTTTGGGGTCTCAGATTTCCTCACATCACCTCCCTACCCAGGAAGGATACAATTTTCTACACCAAGTCTGCCACCAAAGTTACCCAAAAAACTTGCAACAGCCATAAACATCTTGCCACCAATTTCTCCTGGGAAGGTCTGAAAGGCCTTGATTTAACAGCTACCCATGATAACCATTTGCTCCAATACCATAATTCTTTGGCCTCGGGCAAACCACAACTCGCAACAGCAAAGCCATTCTAGTTTCATCCCCAGCTTTCTACCTTTACACACTTGGGTGATGACCTGCCAACAGATGCTCATCCACCCTCAGCCAGTTTAAAAGCTGTAAAGGCCAAGCCAAAGAAAGTGGAGGCTCCTAAGCCTTTATCAGACACTAGCACACTCAACAACAAGACGATTTTTAAATCGTGTAACAGCACTTTAAAATTAACTTGTTTCAGTCTTAGCACTATGTGTGGCATAGGCAGCCTAAGCTCTCATTGTAAGGAATTATTACACAAGCACTTAGCTTATGAAACGCAACATACAAGTAGTTACCGCCATCATCTACTGTTACATAATGACGGAATTTCACTATGCAAAACGAGACTCTCACCTCTATACCTTTCAGCATAATATATATGTGCTGAAAGGTGTATCTGATTACATTCTTTGCATAGTCTGGGTTTAGCGTGACTTGTTATTGGAGAATTTTGTTTACCTTGAAAAAGAAATACCCAGCAAGGTTCACTGCCCTTTCAAACGAACATATATTTACATATGTTCTGAGATGAAGCGCAGTGCACATTCTAAAGCAGTCCTCGATGATTCATGGATTACTGTAGACACCACATCACTTCATCAACACAAGCAATATTTTATTGCACAATCACTCTTATTTCTGACATAGCGAAAGTAAACAGTACAAGTTGCACGATTCAAAGTCCCGATCAGATCAGAGGTCTGAGTCTGGTCAAATTTCAGATTACAAAATCATCTCCTTTGGCGTTTTGCATGCAAAACGAAAAATAGAGATATAATTTCAGTCTTAGTAGCCAGCAACTGGTCCCAAATTACATTCTTTATCCTTGCAAATGTCCTGACATTCATCTCCAAGGGATTTTGGCCCAATATTGACCAAATAAACATTTCTCTCCGGCGGCCATGTTCTTTGTCTGAATAGTTAATTCACTAACTTGACAAAACTCTCCTGAGGGGGGATATGATGAAAAGAGCTAAGAAATGGCCTGTAACTGGCCGACGATGACTACATCCAATGACGACATTTGGCCAAGTGGGAGTTTGGGTCTGCTCACCGACAAAACTGGAAAAAAAAATAAACCAAAGGCAAACCATGGTCCGTGTACGCCTATGGCTCCACGGTTAAAAACAAAAATGACTCATTCTGCTCAGACAGATGCAAGAACTGGAGATCTGTAAGCTTGAACTCCAACTCAAGTTAGCTACATGTAAGGCATTCAACAATATTGCTTCATCTTATATTAATGACCTATATCATACTTGTAATACAAACTATCAACTTAGAGGATCTAATATTCTATCTCTACCCAGACTAAACACATCATATGGATCTAAATCCATTAGGTACTCTGGGCCCAAGATATGGAATTTCTTGGATGATAATTTGCGAACTCAGTCTGATCTTCAATCTTTCAAGAAACTTGTACGACTCATAGACTTTGAGAATCTATAGCAACTTATATGTGTTGTTCTCAGAGTTATTGCTACTAGCTTTTGGCACAGGCTCTATTGCAGTGTAAAGTTACATAAGAGATACATCACCAGATATTTCCAACAATGCTCTCCTCAGCAATTCCCATGCCCCCATACACAATTTATAGGGCCCAGAATAAATGAAAAAAATGTGAATCATAAGAAAAATAATTTTACCCTTTTTCATCCTGCAGCTTTAGTCCATATTGTCCATTTTGCTAACTGCATATATAGTGTATAAACCTTTATGATATCAGATATGAAGGTTTGGTATTTTTAGCATTTATTCTTAGCAGAAATGGTATTTTAATTTTATCATTTGAAAAAGCAGTTGACATGGAAATGTCATGTTATTTTTCTTCTAAAATGTTTTCTAAATCTTCTTTAATCATTTTAATTAGATTTTAACTACTATTCTACTATTCTACTATTCGTTGTTTCAAAAACCAAGTTACCAGAAGTTTGTAATTTATTTTGTACAGTTTTTCACTATCCTTTATGTGGCTAAATGTAGTTTAGTTAAAATGGGTACAATTTGTCTACAGAAAAAGACATGACTTTAAAGATCTGGCTTCCTGCCCCTCTTTCTCCATGCAGTGCCTGGCCTACCCAGAGATCCTCCAGCTTGTCATGAGGGCTCATGGCTGGGTTGCTAAGAATTGCCAGCCATGGGAGCCATCTCCATCTAGGTAGGGGCTGGCTGCCAAAAGTGGGAGCACCTACCAGATGCCCAAGGCACCCAACCTGCACTTTGTAAGGCAGTTGTTATGGAAAGTCAGGTCTCACATGAGCATTACAACATTTGTACCTTCCAGAGTTAACTTCTCACTGGTAGACAGGGTGACCTGTAACCGAATTGAATCCTAATGCTACCAAATTTGCTCCACAATGACAAACATGTCAGGCTGCACTAGATGCTGGAGACCACCTTGCAGCTATTGCTGCTGATGGAAAAGATTCCTGAACACTCAAATATTCAAACTCAGAACTTGCCAGTAGGAAAGTTGAAAAATACTATGTAATATGATTTGCAAACCATATTTTTTTGTACCAAATAAATGCTTTCAACTACACACAAATTCATTCTGACATGGTGTCATATTTCCTTAGCAATCATATAGACAGTGTACTAAAGGAGCTTCCTTTTGCATTTGTAATCACTGAGTGACACATTACACATAAAGAGTAATTTAGCTGTGAACATTAAAAATGATACATTACAAGGAAATTGACAGTGACAAGTATTGATATCCATGTTTCCAACATTGAATTTACTATTTTTGTGAATTCTCTTTTAGATCTTTCAAGAACCCAGCAGTAGATGAGTCAGTCATCATTGGCAAGGTAGCCACACTCGGACACTCAGGATTGCTGTTAGGCAACACCTGAAATTCCACAGGCAACGATTAATTCAAGGAAGGCATTTACAGAGCTCTGTTTAAAAATTTTTGAGATGGATGGCAGATGTCAGGCAAGGCAGCCTTCCAAGAAATATTTTCCGAAGTTCTGGGATCATTGTGCAGAATTCTCATGGCCAGGGGATAAAACTGATTTGTCCTGAAAAAAGGGAAACACTGTACCTTCTGATCACTCTAAAAGTATGGTGCTGGACAAGGTCACCATGAACTTCCAAGATCTTTTAAGGAGAAATTGACTTCTTTCATAAAAGTGTAAACCTCTCACCTCAAAGAAATTTTCACATCACTGATTCTAAATTGACTGCATTTCACAACTTTTGAATGAAGAACACAAGCAAATTGCTTTCAATTATGGGCCACAATACTATTGGTGGAAAACAGAGTGCCGGCTTCCCAAAAAGACAGTGCACTTTATTCAAGTCACCTAAACGACTGCCTTAGTTCACTGTCAGTAAGTGAAGCAGAGATATCTACCGAAACTTGTGGTAATCCCTTGGAATTTCCAGAACGTACATTTATACCGTTTCCAAACATAACAAGCAAAACAAACAGACGTGGGTGAATTTACAGCAACGATTGAATTCAATACAATACCCTTGAAGCAAGTTCTTCACGAATGACAAATTACACTCTTGTTAAAAGTAAGGCTACATGCAGTGTTCTCCAGAAGCGCCGGCGGCCAGCGTTTTGGCCAGCTACTCGTGTATCAAGCACCGGCTACTTACGTTAGACAAAAACAAAGAAAACTTATGCTTTAGTTTCTGTAAAATAATTTCGCTCGTTGCGTGATTTCGGCTAAAAATGTCAAGTACCGAAAACAGTACACGTTCATGTTATTTCCGAAGGAAACGATAAACAATAGCTTAATCTAGTACGCTGCAGAAAGGTAACAATTGAAATGTTATGTTATTTACCTGAAGACAGACATGTAAACCGAAAATTATTGTTATAAAGTACATTGGCCGGAAGCTGTCAATTAAACATCAACTTTTGCCGCGATTCTGTCGAAATATTTCGTAATTTCCATTGTTCCAGTTCGTTTTCTGAAAGAGTGGATGCGAACAAATTGACATTATGATCCGGGCATTACGACGAGAAAATTTACATCAAGTCTTTAGGAGATGTCAAAGCGAAAATCCATGGAAAATCAAAAAGATGGAAAGAGAGGAATGATAACAAGTTTCCTTATTCCCAAGGAACCAAGAGAAATCAGTAAGTTTACTAAAAGCAGGCTAAAGTCTGCATACATTACCATGTGCCGTCGGATCAGCTGTTCAGTCGCGCAATGTTAAACTTGTAGGTTTGTTCGAGATAACTTCATCCCAAGCTAGTTTGCAAGCATGTGTCAACTCTTACAGGTTTAGAAACACAATATTTTACAAAACCCAAGGTAGATATTCACGAGTTTACATTTCATTCCTTGTCGGTAAAAAGTAAGCACACGTGCATACGATTACGACCAAGAAATGGCGGCCATGTTGAAAGTTGGGCCCAGTCTCTTCGCATCTACAGAGTTTTGGTTTTCGCACCTGACGAAAGAATTCAAATTAAAAAGAAGGAGAATAAAAAACTTCGAATTGGCAGCTTTCAATTTTGAAACAAATTTAATTTTTGTAAAATACAGTTAAAAAAATAAACTTCATCTGTTTTTCCCCACTCCAAATCATACCATTTTAGCTTCATCTAGTACTCAGCAGCTCTCTCTTAAAAATGCAACTACCACTGAACAGCAATGCATACAAAGTTCCTGCAGTGCTGGCGGAGAGCAAAGGCCAATTTTCCATGAAGAAAGCACAAATCTAATGCCGGACATGTTACCAACTCCAGAAGCAATTGCTCTGTTAGAAGAGTATTTTTCAGATGCCATGGAAAAGAAGCAGCTACATAGCTTCTACACCTGTTGTGGCAAATGCTCAGACGTATCTGAAGCTGAAAGGGCAAGAATTCAAAGCCAGAAAAAAACAACAGAAGGGAAAAAGAAGGGAGTGGATATGTCCAAACACTCATGGCTCACTGACAGAAAAACTTCATTCTGTGGCAAAACAGGTAAATGACCCACATGTGTTTTGTCAATATTAACACATTTTATGATAAAAATGTTTACTTTATTTTAAATTCAGTTTTGCTTTCTATAATGACTACAAAAAACAATGCCTGTTTTTTGGGTTTTGTTTTAATTTCAGGCATGTGGTGGTTGGTGTACTGTGAAGGGGAAGGGATGTTCCGCCTATGGCCGTGTTCATAACACCAAAAACAAGTATAACAAACAGAACACATTCAACTTAGCACCATCTACCAACTACAAGCATAGTACTGTTAGTGACCATGCAAGACCCAGTGGACAAACGTCAACAGTAATCTGCGAGTTGGAGAGAAGGAATTCGTCCTTAGCTAACCAGTATAAAGTGGCTCACGAGGTGGCTGATAAAGTAACCTACAACACGTTCCTGAGCTCTTATTGGCTTGGAAAAGAAGAAGTGGCCAACAAGAAACTTCTCTCCCTGATTGAGTTGGAAAAGCACATTGGTGTCACGGAAATGCAAGAATTCAAAAATACAAGTGAACGAAGTCAGCAAGAGATGCCCCTCCTCCTTGGTCAGCTTATCAAGGAGAAACTGATTCAAAGGGTCAAGGATGCCAAGCGGTTTAGTATCTTAGTTGACAAGGTGACGGATTGTGCTACCCTAGAGCAGCTGTTGATCTATGTTGGTTATGTTGATGAGGAAGGGAAGACACGTTTTGATTTTCTTGAGGTGAAAGATGTTCTTGAGACATCAGAATCAGCAGATTCTGAGACTCTCACAAGGATCATCACTGAGGAGCTGAATGCCTGTGGTCTAAACCTTGCTTTAGTTTGTGGTTTTGGCTCAAATGGTGCTAGTGTCATGACTGGCAAAAATAATGGTGTTGGTGCCAGGCTTCAGAAGGTGTGTAGCATCATGGTACGCAGTCACTGCATTAACCACAGGCTTCCCTTGGCATGCAGTGATGCTAATGACACTGTGAAGTATATCCAGACCATCGAAGCTACCCTTCGTCAGTTGTGGAAGTGGCTGGAGTATCCAAAACACTGCTCAGCATTTGTGAAGGTCTGTGTGTCACTTCAGAAAATAAAGCTGGCTAATGCTAATGATGACCCTGCAAAACAGAAAAAACTGTTCAAGTCTCTAGCAGTGAAGATACAGAAAGCTTGCAGGACACGGTGGCTTTCAACTGGCCAAAGTGTATCAAGCGTCTGCCGAAATCTTGTTGCCCTGATGCAGACATGGAGGCAGTTTAAGGAAGCTGATGCTACAGCTCAAGGTCTTCTCCAGAGAATGAATAACACCAAGTTTGTTGGCATGATGCTTCTACTGAATGCAGTTCTACCTCATCTTAATACCCTTAGCAAGCTGTTCCAAAAAGATCACACATGCTACACCTCCATCAGACCTGCACTTGAAAGCACCAAATCCAGAATTTCTGAAATTCGGTCCTCTTTTGACCTTGTTCCAGAGTTGCAAACATCCATTCAACCAGGTGGAGACTATGCTTCTTTGGAACTGGAGCTTAAAGATAATGGCCAAGTAGAGGCATTCCTGAAAAATCTAGTAATAAACTACACAACTGCCCTTGAGAGGAACCTAGATAGAAGATTTCAAGAGGCAGCACCCGTTCTTGAAGCATTTTCCATCTTCGATCCAACCTGCCTCCCAAAGCCAGAAGATCCAGCCTTCAAGTATGGTGTGGATGAAGTAAACATGCTGTGCAAGCAGTTCCAGTTTGACAAAAATCACACACTTGTGCAGTGGTATAACTTCAAGTATCCAATGTCATCATGGAAGGTACCCTCTGCTGTTCTCAGGGGAAAAGATGACCTCTCTCCAACTGAGTTCATTCTAAGAAAAGTCGTTAAAGAGCAGGTGGCTCACAGAATCAACTTCCCACAAATTGTGGATGCTGCTCAGATTTGCCTCACCCAGCCCATGTCTAATGCAGTTGTGGAACGGGGTGCAAGTGCAGTAAAGAGGGTAAAGACCAGGTTGTGAAGTCGACTTAAGAATGATATGATGACAAGCCTGCTCCACATTCCTCTAAATGGTCCTGATCATGGTGAAGAAGAGTGCAAGGAGATGCTTGTCGAAGCAACCAAAGTCTGGAGAAAGACGCACTTGAGAAATCTGCCATCACTAAAGAAGCTCCCAATGGCTGGAGGATCAGACCATGAAGGCAGTCTTTACCATCCAGCCACAAAGACTGACATTGGGGTACAGGTCGAATTTCCAGATGATCTTCAGGCCTCTAGATCAGCCCAGGAAGACAACGAAGTATCTGTGGAAACTGAACTTGATGCTCATGTCCAGGTTGTAGCTCAGGCAGTTGCCACCAATGCTGATTTGTGTCACAACGCACTAGATGCCATGGATATGGGAGATGTTGAATCTGGCATTGATTCAGACTTTGAGTTTGATATGGAAGATGATTAGTTATCTCAAAACTTTATCAACTTAACTTATGTAAATTGAGTTTCACTTTGAATTCACTGAGAGAAGTAAAAGGATAAAATAATGCTGTGAACTAATAAGTAATGATTGTATTGGTATTGGGAGACAAATAAGTGAAATAAATAATTACTCTTATCAATATAGACTCCAAATATACACAAAAACTGACAGAAAAATTACACATTTTTTCCTGCCACAGAGCACCCAAAATGCCTCAAATTGCATCTCCGGGGACCTATTTTTTGAAAATTTTCCGAGGGGCATGCCCCCAGACCCCCCTAGGGGCACGTGCACTCTGGGAACTCGCCATACACTCGCCGGCTACTTTAGCATTTGGGCTGACTACTTCAAGATCTGTGGAGAACACTGTACATGTTTATCAGCTGGTTGCTCTAAACGCTATTTTATTCCCACTTTGCTGACCACAACTCCATTTATCTTGGCATGCAACAATGCCCACATTGACACTTCCACAGACAATCAGCCTCTTAAACTGTTCACCATATTTGTTGGATATCCAGGGCTGGCGAGTATCATGCACATATTTGATTTTACCATCCTTTGACAACAATTTTTAAGCTTTTTCCTAAGTTTGTCAACATCCTGCTAGGCTAGATTGTATTTGGTCAGTTTCTCAAACACACTTAATTCTAATCCCAACTTTAGCTAACCATTTTCATATGACTGTTTTCATTTGTTCACAACCTTACACAAGACATTTTGTTTCTACAACAGGAAAATCATGTGCGATACAGCACAAGCTCAAGATCCCCTCGAAGCCAAAGACCTAACCAGCAGTAATCAGCAAAGCAACCTCGTCAGGTTTGGTCAAATATCTGGCCCAGAACAAGAAAGGCATTCTATTATCTCCAGAGGTATTTGATATCCTCAATGAATTAATTACAGTATTGTGCAAAAGTAATGCAAACGTATTTCGCCGAAATTCGCGGCTTTTCTGGCTTTTCGACGAAAAAATATCGAATTTTCGATGGAAGCGAATTTTCAACGAAAAGTCACGATAATTCGTGATGCCTATTGTTTCCAATTACGTGAATTTTCGAACGACAATTCGCTCAGAACGAAAATATACTTCGAATTTTCGAGTGACAATTCGCAGTGTTCGATCAATGACTTAGAACATTTGAGCGAAATTTCACTCTTTGTTTGCTCTGCTCAAACAGTCCCACGCATTTTCTGGACGATAATTTGCCCAGTTCGAATTTGCCGCGACGATTCTATTCTGATGTCACTTCACAGTGTAAGCTTTACGACAAACTCGTGTCCGTTTATACAACAGGTTTATACGAGACTCACCTGTATTACTTCAAAGGTTCCTTATACTGTTTACTTCACGTTGAAAGCATCGCAGCTCTTACACCGTTGTTCTTTGGTGGTTTCTTGGCTCACGTTTGTTGAACACAAGGGCCACTCGCAGACACGGCCATGTTTGCGTAACCCAGACTCCGCGCGAACTGGTAACGCCACAGCTCAAGTTACTGTGGGCTCGCAAACAATTTGCCAACATGGCGTACATGTCACATGGCGAGCCCCAAACGTTTAAATCATGAGACAGAATGAAGGAATTTTTCTGAATTCAAGAGTTTTCAAACTGAAATGGAATTTATGTGGATTCATGAGCTTTTAAACAAAGCAACAATTATGTTTGCAAAGTAAGGCGTTCAAAGAATATTTTCTGCATACGAACTCTGGAAACGCATCTTGTTGGTATCTGTTTTGAACGTGAATATTTAGTCAAAGTCAAAACAAAGTAAATTTGTTCACTTAGATACAAAACTACAGTGGGCCGGCTTCAGTATTCTTTTGTCGCGAACGCCTCACTTTCCCTCTACATGACATAGTTACCGACGCAACATCTATACCGCAGGCCAAACAACTGTGGGCTCGTAACTTTTCCAACTTTGTCAACATGTTTACATGCCACAT
Source organism: Platygyra sinensis (assembly GCA_019787425.1). NCBI lineage: Eukaryota > Metazoa > Cnidaria > Anthozoa > Scleractinia > Merulinidae > Platygyra > Platygyra sinensis. Next base: position 17,142 of record JAHPZR010050902.1, on the reverse strand, counting down.
GGCTGGGGTTAAACGTGATGTTTGCATGGCACATGGCTGGGCTTAAAATGAGGTTGATGCTTACGGTCGATATGGAAGCAGAAAATGCTTGAAATAAGCTTATTGCTTTTAAAAACGGCAAGGATTCAGTTTACAAGGTAAGACGTCCGAAGCCAGTTTTGTACGATTCTCTGGAGCCGATCGAGACATGCACTGCTTGGCTTAAAAACACGCGAAAGATATTTGACATGTAATGTTTCATAACATAACATTTGCCTACAAAAGTTCAATCTCATTTCTATGTTGTTTGTTTTGGGAAAGTGCGCTTCTGTAAACATAGTCACGTCAACACACTTGACCTACATTTGCGAAATGGCACCCAGTTTTGCTGATCGATAAGCGGGCTTGAAATCAAAGTGCTTAAACAAGGTTTTACGAGGCTGTGTTTTAAGGAATTACTTGTAAGACAGTTACTTATTTTCATTGTGCAAGGCATTTGCTTTTTTTTCATTGGAAATAGCCGATTAAATTGTCGGATCATTGAATCTATTTTCGATATGAGTTTAGTTTATTTACATACATGTACGCTTGTTCAGTCGTTCATGTCACGCGAATCTGCTGCTTCGAATTTCGCTATCTCGAATCTTCGTTGGGTTACCTCGAAAATTCGCTACTTCGAACTTCGCTATCTCGAATTTTCGAGAAAGATCGTGAATTTTTCGCTTCGAACCCTACGAAAAACGTTTCGAAAATTCGACGACTTTTCATGGAAAATTCGCGAGAACAAAGGACGTCTTTCGACGAATTTCGTTTGCATAACTTTTGCACAATACTGTAAGTTGGAGGAGGACAACGCCACCGGAGACGTCCTACTACTACATTGTATGCAAACTGCTCTCTGGTGAGCACTGTTTACATCACTACTCAACCTAAGACACAAGACTCGTACTACCTAATGTCACTTTCAGCATCCTTGGCTCAACACAATTGTTGAACGCAGCAAAGCTCGATGCGAAGACAGACCATGGCCACGGTCTAATTGATAGAATTTTATCTGCCACTCCTCTGGCTTTCAGGCCTATGCTTAAGGAAATGGAGGCTGCTGAAGCCCAGCTCTCAACCACAGTCATCAGCAATTTTGATGAACTCTGTCAGGATGTTAACAATATTAACCACAATACAGAGTACACCTTTAAAGATGATGGAACTGCCCTTTAATGAGAGACCATTGACCAGTTTGTCGTGGAGGTAAATGAAATTCAAGATGGCAGAGTGCCTCCGAAATCCAAGACACCAGAACTTATCTCCTGTCTAGCCAGAGCCCTACACATCTTCAATCACACAATGTTTGAACTGCTTGCAGGCATCACTTCCATGGCACCTCCAACAAAAATAAGCAAGTCAACTCTGAAAAATGTGCCAGCCTTTGTTCGGCATCTTGAAAGTCAGAAAGAAATCTTATATATCAGAAAAACAACAGACATTATTTTAAGCCAATTGATTACACTGATAATTCGCATTTTGCTTAACTTTTCGTGAATGCTTTATCAATTCAGTGCCATGTTATTGCGCTATTGTTTTCAATGTGAAAGTATCTAATTTCTAAATTTCTACAGCAAAGTATTGATACACTGCATAGTGGTTTCCCCTAACTATACAATTTAATACATCTTTCTTTATTACCTGCTAAACCCAAAGAAGATTTGAACTTAACCAATAACAGAGAGAATAGTTTGTGCTTGCAAGTTTTGAAAAGGAGCGAACTACTTGTGATTCCTTAAATCCCCACTTCCCAATTAAATAACATTTCTCACATGCCCTGATTCTTCTGTTATTAGTTCTCCTTTAGTTCCTTAAAAAAGTGACCACTGCCATTTGTGATAAAACCATCGAGCAACCCACAGGTTAGCAGTCAACAAGAGCATACATGTACCTTTTCACCCAGACCTGTTGTAACCTACAGAGTCTTCAAATATGGAAAAAGATACTCCAGATCAATTGCTGAGACAGAATACGAGCATGCCATATAATTTTTGCAGGCAGATGGTTTTGGAAGAATCACAGAATTCCATGTACCAAGGGCCAGAATGCCCAGCAAGGATTTTGTCAAGTCCAAAGCCAATCCCTATCTGACCACACCACTGACAAGTAGCGAATTTAACAATGTTTTTGCTAAAACTGTACACAGAGACATAACACAGCCACTGGTTAATTATCTACAGTCTAATAATTTCCTACAGTAATTACACCCAACAAGCTCGTATTCTGTCTCAGCAATTGATCTGGAGTATCTTTTTCCATATTTGAAGACTCTGTAGGTTACAACAGGTCTGGGTGAAAAGGTACATGTATGCTCTTGTTGACTGCTAACCTGTGGGTTGCTCGATGGTTTTATCACAAATGGCAGTGGTCACTTTTTTAAGGAACTAAAGGAGAACTAATAACAGAAGAATCAGGGCATGTGAGAAATGTTATTTAATTGGGAAGTGGGGATTTAAGGAATCACAAGTAGTTCGCTCCTTTTCAAAACTTGCAAGCACAAACTATTCTCTCTGTTATTGGTTAAGTTCAAATCTTCTTTGGGTTTAGCAGGTAATAAAGAAAGATGTATTAAATTGTATAGTTAGGGGAAACCACTATGCAGTGTATCAATACTTTGCTGTAGAAATTTAGAAATTAGATACTTTCACATTGAAAACAATAGCGCAATAAACATGGCACTGAATTGATAAAGCATTCACGAAAAGTTAAGCAAAATGCGAATTATCAGTGTAATCAATTGGCTTAAAATAATGTCTGTTGTTTTTTCTGATATATAAGATTTCTTTCTGACTTTCAAGATGCCGAACAAAGGCTGGCACATTTTTCAGAGTTGACTTGCTTATTTTTGTTGGAGGTGCCATGGAAGTGATGCCTGCAAGCAGTTCAAACATTGTGTGATTGAAGATGTGTAGGGCTCTGGCTAGACAGGAGATAAGTTCTGGTGTCTTGGATTTCGGAGGCACTCTGCCATCTTGAATTTCATTTACCTCCACGACAAACTGGTCAATGGTCTCTCATTAAAGGGCAGTTCCATCATCTTTAAAGGTGTACTCTGTATTGTGGTTAATATTGTTAACATCCTGACAGAGTTCATCAAAATTGCTGATGACTGTGGTTGAGAGCTGGGCTTCAGCAGCCTCCATTTCCTTAAGCATAGGCCTGAAAGCCAGAGGAGTGGCAGATAAAATTCTATCAATTAGACCGTGGCCATGGTCTGTCTTCGCATCGAGCTTTGCTGCGTTCAACAATTGTGTTGAGCCAAGGATGCTGAAAGTGACATTAGGTAGTACGAGTCTTGTGTCTTAGGTTGAGTAGTGATGTAAACAGTGCTCACCAGAGAGCAGTTTGCATACAATGTAGTAGTAGGACGTCTCCGGTGGCGTTGTCCTCCTCCAACTTACAGTATTGTGCAAAAGTTATGCAAACGAAATTCGTCGAAAGACGTCCTTTGTTCTCGCGAATTTTCCATGAAAAGTCGTCGAATTTTCGAAACGTTTTTCGTAGGGTTCGAAGCGAAAAATTCACGATCTTTCTCGAAAATTCGAGATAGCGAAGTTCGAAGTAGCGAATTTTCGAGGTAACCCAACGAAGATTCGAGATAGCGAAATTCGAAGCAGCAGATTCGCGTGACATGAACGACTGAACAAGCGTACATGTATGTAAATAAACTAAACTCATATCGAAAATAGATTCAATGATCCGACAATTTAATCGGCTATTTCCAATGAAAAAAAAGCAAATGCCTTGCACAATGAAAATAAGTAACTGTCTTACAAGTAATTCCTTAAAACACAGCCTCGTAAAACCTTGTTAAGCACTTTGATTTCAAGCCCGCTTATCGATCAGCAAAACTGGGTGCCATTTCGCAAATGTAGGTCAAGTGTGTTGACGTGACTATGTTTACAGAAGCGCACTTTCCCAAAACAAACAACATAGAAATGAGATTGAACTTTTGTAGGCAAATGTTATGTTATGAAACATTACATGTCAAATATCTTTCGCGTGTTTTTAAGCCAAGCAGTGCATGTCTCAATCGGCTCCAGAGAATCGTACAAAACTGGCTTCGGACGTCTTACCTTGTAAACTGAATCCTTGCCGTTTTTAAAAGCAATAAGCTTATTTCAAGCATTTTCTGCTTCCATATCGACCGTAAGCATCAACCTCATTTTAAGCCCAGCCATGTGCCATGCAAACATCACGTTTAACCCCAGCCATGTGGCATGTAAACATGTTGACAAAGTTGGAAAAGTTACGAGCCCACAGTTGTTTGGCCTGCGGTATAGATGTTGCGTCGGTAACTATGTCATGTAGAGGGAAAGTGAGGCGTTCGCGACAAAAGAATACTGAAGCCGGCCCACTGTAGTTTTGTATCTAAGTGAACAAATTTACTTTGTTTTGACTTTGACTAAATATTCACGTTCAAAACAGATACCAACAAGATGCGTTTCCAGAGTTCGTATGCAGAAAATATTCTTTGAACGCCTTACTTTGCAAACATAATTGTTGCTTTGTTTAAAAGCTCATGAATCCACATAAATTCCATTTCAGTTTGAAAACTCTTGAATTCAGAAAAATTCCTTCATTCTGTCTCATGATTTAAACGTTTGGGGCTCGCCATGTGACATGTACGCCATGTTGGCAAATTGTTTGCGAGCCCACAGTAACTTGAGCTGTGGCGTTACCAGTTCGCGCGGAGTCTGGGTTACGCAAACATGGCCGTGTCTGCGAGTGGCCCTTGTGTTCAACAAACGTGAGCCAAGAAACCACCAAAGAACAACGGTGTAAGAGCTGCGATGCTTTCAACGTGAAGTAAACAGTATAAGGAACCTTTGAAGTAATACAGGTGAGTCTCGTATAAACCTGTTGTATAAACGGACACGAGTTTGTCGTAAAGCTTACACTGTGAAGTGACATCAGAATAGAATCGTCGCGGCAAATTCGAACTGGGCAAATTATCGTCCAGAAAATGCGTGGGACTGTTTGAGCAGAGCAAACAAAGAGTGAAATTTCGCTCAAATGTTCTAAGTCATTGATCGAACACTGCGAATTGTCACTCGAAAATTCGAAGTATATTTTCGTTCTGAGCGAATTGTCGTTCGAAAATTCACGTAATTGGAAACAATAGGCATCACGAATTATCGTGACTTTTCGTTGAAAATTCGCTTCCATCGAAAATTCGATATTTTTTCGTCGAAAAGCCAGAAAAGCCGCGAATTTCGGCGAAATACGTTTGCATTACTTTTGCACAATACTGTAATTAATTCATTGAGGATATCAAATACCTCTGGAGATAATAGAATGCCTTTCTTGTTCTGGGCCAGATATTTGACCAAACCTGACGAGGTTGCTTTGCTGATTACTGCTGGTTAGGTCTTTGGCTTCGAGGGGATCTTGAGCTTGTGCTGTATCGCACATGATTTTCCTGTTGTAGAAACAAAATGTCTTGTGTAAGGTTGTGAACAAATGAAAACAGTCATATGAAAATGGTTAGCTAAAGTTGGGATTAGAATTAAGTGTGTTTGAGAAACTGACCAAATACAATCTAGCCTAGCAGGATGTTGACAAACTTAGGAAAAAGCTTAAAAATTGTTGTCAAAGGATGGTAAAATCAAATATGTGCATGATACTCGCCAGCCCTGGATATCCAACAAATATGGTGAACAGTTTAAGAGGCTGATTGTCTGTGGAAGTGTCAATGTGGGCATTGTTGCATGCCAAGATAAATGGAGTTGTGGTCAGCAAAGTGGGAATAAAATAGCGTTTAGAGCAACCAGCTGATAAACATGTACAGTGTTCTCCACAGATCTTGAAGTAGTCAGCCCAAATGCTAAAGTAGCCGGCGAGTGTATGGCGAGTTCCCAGAGTGCACGTGCCCCTAGGGGGGTCTGGGGGCATGCCCCTCGGAAAATTTTCAAAAAATAGGTCCCCGGAGATGCAATTTGAGGCATTTTGGGTGCTCTGTGGCAGGAAAAAATGTGTAATTTTTCTGTCAGTTTTTGTGTATATTTGGAGTCTATATTGATAAGAGTAATTATTTATTTCACTTATTTGTCTCCCAATACCAATACAATCATTACTTATTAGTTCACAGCATTATTTTATCCTTTTACTTCTCTCAGTGAATTCAAAGTGAAACTCAATTTACATAAGTTAAGTTGATAAAGTTTTGAGATAACTAATCATCTTCCATATCAAACTCAAAGTCTGAATCAATGCCAGATTCAACATCTCCCATATCCATGGCATCTAGTGCGTTGTGACACAAATCAGCATTGGTGGCAACTGCCTGAGCTACAACCTGGACATGAGCATCAAGTTCAGTTTCCACAGATACTTCGTTGTCTTCCTGGGCTGATCTAGAGGCCTGAAGATCATCTGGAAATTCGACCTGTACCCCAATGTCAGTCTTTGTGGCTGGATGGTAAAGACTGCCTTCATGGTCTGATCCTCCAGCCATTGGGAGCTTCTTTAGTGATGGCAGATTTCTCAAGTGCGTCTTTCTCCAGACTTTGGTTGCTTCGACAAGCATCTCCTTGCACTCTTCTTCACCATGATCAGGACCATTTAGAGGAATGTGGAGCAGGCTTGTCATCATATCATTCTTAAGTCGACTTCACAACCTGGTCTTTACCCTCTTTACTGCACTTGCACCCCGTTCCACAACTGCATTAGACATGGGCTGGGTGAGGCAAATCTGAGCAGCATCCACAATTTGTGGGAAGTTGATTCTGTGAGCCACCTGCTCTTTAACGACTTTTCTTAGAATGAACTCAGTTGGAGAGAGGTCATCTTTTCCCCTGAGAACAGCAGAGGGTACCTTCCATGATGACATTGGATACTTGAAGTTATACCACTGCACAAGTGTGTGATTTTTGTCAAACTGGAACTGCTTGCACAGCATGTTTACTTCATCCACACCATACTTGAAGGCTGGATCTTCTGGCTTTGGGAGGCAGGTTGGATCGAAGATGGAAAATGCTTCAAGAACGGGTGCTGCCTCTTGAAATCTTCTATCTAGGTTCCTCTCAAGGGCAGTTGTGTAGTTTATTACTAGATTTTTCAGGAATGCCTCTACTTGGCCATTATCTTTAAGCTCCAGTTCCAAAGAAGCATAGTCTCCACCTGGTTGAATGGATGTTTGCAACTCTGGAACAAGGTCAAAAGAGGACCGAATTTCAGAAATTCTGGATTTGGTGCTTTCAAGTGCAGGTCTGATGGAGGTGTAGCATGTGTGATCTTTTTGGAACAGCTTGCTAAGGGTATTAAGATGAGGTAGAACTGCATTCAGTAGAAGCATCATGCCAACAAACTTGGTGTTATTCATTCTCTGGAGAAGACCTTGAGCTGTAGCATCAGCTTCCTTAAACTGCCTCCATGTCTGCATCAGGGCAACAAGATTTCGGCAGACGCTTGATACACTTTGGCCAGTTGAAAGCCACCGTGTCCTGCAAGCTTTCTGTATCTTCACTGCTAGAGACTTGAACAGTTTTTTCTGTTTTGCAGGGTCATCATTAGCATTAGCCAGCTTTATTTTCTGAAGTGACACACAGACCTTCACAAATGCTGAGCAGTGTTTTGGATACTCCAGCCACTTCCACAACTGACGAAGGGTAGCTTCGATGGTCTGGATATACTTCACAGTGTCATTAGCATCACTGCATGCCAAGGGAAGCCTGTGGTTAATGCAGTGACTGCGTACCATGATGCTACACACCTTCTGAAGCCTGGCACCAACACCATTATTTTTGCCAGTCATGACACTAGCACCATTTGAGCCAAAACCACAAACTAAAGCAAGGTTTAGACCACAGGCATTCAGCTCCTCAGTGATGATCCTTGTGAGAGTCTCAGAATCTGCTGATTCTGATGTCTCAAGAACATCTTTCACCTCAAGAAAATCAAAACGTGTCTTCCCTTCCTCATCAACATAACCAACATAGATCAACAGCTGCTCTAGGGTAGCACAATCCGTCACCTTGTCAACTAAGATACTAAACCGCTTGGCATCCTTGACCCTTTGAATCAGTTTCTCCTTGATAAGCTGACCAAGGAGGAGGGGCATCTCTTGCTGACTTCGTTCACTTGTATTTTTGAATTCTTGCATTTCCGTGACACCAATGTGCTTTTCCAACTCAATCAGGGAGAGAAGTTTCTTGTTGGCCACTTCTTCTTTTCCAAGCCAATAAGAGCTCAGGAACGTGTTGTAGGTTACTTTATCAGCCACCTCGTGAGCCACTTTATACTGGTTAGCTAAGGACGAATTCCTTCTCTCCAACTCGCAGATTACTGTTGACGTTTGTCCACTGGGTCTTGCATGGTCACTAACAGTACTATGCTTGTAGTTGGTAGATGGTGCTAAGTTGAATGTGTTCTGTTTGTTATACTTGTTTTTGGTGTTATGAACACGGCCATAGGCGGAACATCCCTTCCCCTTCACAGTACACCAACCACCACATGCCTGAAATTAAAACAAAACCCAAAAAACAGGCATTGTTTTTTGTAGTCATTATAGAAAGCAAAACTGAATTTAAAATAAAGTAAACATTTTTATCATAAAATGTGTTAATATTGACAAAACACATGTGGGTCATTTACCTGTTTTGCCACAGAATGAAGTTTTTCTGTCAGTGAGCCATGAGTGTTTGGACATATCCACTCCCTTCTTTTTCCCTTCTGTTGTTTTTTTCTGGCTTTGAATTCTTGCCCTTTCAGCTTCAGATACGTCTGAGCATTTGCCACAACAGGTGTAGAAGCTATGTAGCTGCTTCTTTTCCATGGCATCTGAAAAATACTCTTCTAACAGAGCAATTGCTTCTGGAGTTGGTAACATGTCCGGCATTAGATTTGTGCTTTCTTCATGGAAAATTGGCCTTTGCTCTCCGCCAGCACTGCAGGAACTTTGTATGCATTGCTGTTCAGTGGTAGTTGCATTTTTAAGAGAGAGCTGCTGAGTACTAGATGAAGCTAAAATGGTATGATTTGGAGTGGGGAAAAACAGATGAAGTTTATTTTTTTAACTGTATTTTACAAAAATTAAATTTGTTTCAAAATTGAAAGCTGCCAATTCGAAGTTTTTTATTCTCCTTCTTTTTAATTTGAATTCTTTCGTCAGGTGCGAAAACCAAAACTCTGTAGATGCGAAGAGACTGGGCCCAACTTTCAACATGGCCGCCATTTCTTGGTCGTAATCGTATGCACGTGTGCTTACTTTTTACCGACAAGGAATGAAATGTAAACTCGTGAATATCTACCTTGGGTTTTGTAAAATATTGTGTTTCTAAACCTGTAAGAGTTGACACATGCTTGCAAACTAGCTTGGGATGAAGTTATCTCGAACAAACCTACAAGTTTAACATTGCGCGACTGAACAGCTGATCCGACGGCACATGGTAATGTATGCAGACTTTAGCCTGCTTTTAGTAAACTTACTGATTTCTCTTGGTTCCTTGGGAATAAGGAAACTTGTTATCATTCCTCTCTTTCCATCTTTTTGATTTTCCATGGATTTTCGCTTTGACATCTCCTAAAGACTTGATGTAAATTTTCTCGTCGTAATGCCCGGATCATAATGTCAATTTGTTCGCATCCACTCTTTCAGAAAACGAACTGGAACAATGGAAATTACGAAATATTTCGACAGAATCGCGGCAAAAGTTGATGTTTAATTGACAGCTTCCGGCCAATGTACTTTATAACAATAATTTTCGGTTTACATGTCTGTCTTCAGGTAAATAACATAACATTTCAATTGTTACCTTTCTGCAGCGTACTAGATTAAGCTATTGTTTATCGTTTCCTTCGGAAATAACATGAACGTGTACTGTTTTCGGTACTTGACATTTTTAGCCGAAATCACGCAACGAGCGAAATTATTTTACAGAAACTAAAGCATAAGTTTTCTTTGTTTTTGTCTAACGTAAGTAGCCGGTGCTTGATACACGAGTAGCTGGCCAAAACGCTGGCCGCCGGCGCTTCTGGAGAACACTGCATGTAGCCTTACTTTTAACAAGAGTGTAATTTGTCATTCGTGAAGAACTTGCTTCAAGGGTATTGTATTGAATTCAATCGTTGCTGTAAATTCACCCACGTCTGTTTGTTTTGCTTGTTATGTTTGGAAACGGTATAAATGTACGTTCTGGAAATTCCAAGGGATTACCACAAGTTTCGGTAGATATCTCTGCTTCACTTACTGACAGTGAACTAAGGCAGTCGTTTAGGTGACTTGAATAAAGTGCACTGTCTTTTTGGGAAGCCGGCACTCTGTTTTCCACCAATAGTATTGTGGCCCATAATTGAAAGCAATTTGCTTGTGTTCTTCATTCAAAAGTTGTGAAATGCAGTCAATTTAGAATCAGTGATGTGAAAATTTCTTTGAGGTGAGAGGTTTACACTTTTATGAAAGAAGTCAATTTCTCCTTAAAAGATCTTGGAAGTTCATGGTGACCTTGTCCAGCACCATACTTTTAGAGTGATCAGAAGGTACAGTGTTTCCCTTTTTTCAGGACAAATCAGTTTTATCCCCTGGCCATGAGAATTCTGCACAATGATCCCAGAACTTCGGAAAATATTTCTTGGAAGGCTGCCTTGCCTGACATCTGCCATCCATCTCAAAAATTTTTAAACAGAGCTCTGTAAATGCCTTCCTTGAATTAATCGTTGCCTGTGGAATTTCAGGTGTTGCCTAACAGCAATCCTGAGTGTCCGAGTGTGGCTACCTTGCCAATGATGACTGACTCATCTACTGCTGGGTTCTTGAAAGATCTAAAAGAGAATTCACAAAAATAGTAAATTCAATGTTGGAAACATGGATATCAATACTTGTCACTGTCAATTTCCTTGTAATGTATCATTTTTAATGTTCACAGCTAAATTACTCTTTATGTGTAATGTGTCACTCAGTGATTACAAATGCAAAAGGAAGCTCCTTTAGTACACTGTCTATATGATTGCTAAGGAAATATGACACCATGTCAGAATGAATTTGTGTGTAGTTGAAAGCATTTATTTGGTACAAAAAAATATGGTTTGCAAATCATATTACATAGTATTTTTCAACTTTCCTACTGGCAAGTTCTGAGTTTGAATATTTGAGTGTTCAGGAATCTTTTCCATCAGCAGCAATAGCTGCAAGGTGGTCTCCAGCATCTAGTGCAGCCTGACATGTTTGTCATTGTGGAGCAAATTTGGTAGCATTAGGATTCAATTCGGTTACAGGTCACCCTGTCTACCAGTGAGAAGTTAACTCTGGAAGGTACAAATGTTGTAATGCTCATGTGAGACCTGACTTTCCATAACAACTGCCTTACAAAGTGCAGGTTGGGTGCCTTGGGCATCTGGTAGGTGCTCCCACTTTTGGCAGCCAGCCCCTACCTAGATGGAGATGGCTCCCATGGCTGGCAATTCTTAGCAACCCAGCCATGAGCCCTCATGACAAGCTGGAGGATCTCTGGGTAGGCCAGGCACTGCATGGAGAAAGAGGGGCAGGAAGCCAGATCTTTAAAGTCATGTCTTTTTCTGTAGACAAATTGTACCCATTTTAACTAAACTACATTTAGCCACATAAAGGATAGTGAAAAACTGTACAAAATAAATTACAAACTTCTGGTAACTTGGTTTTTGAAACAACGAATAGTAGAATAGTAGAATAGTAGTTAAAATCTAATTAAAATGATTAAAGAAGATTTAGAAAACATTTTAGAAGAAAAATAACATGACATTTCCATGTCAACTGCTTTTTCAAATGATAAAATTAAAATACCATTTCTGCTAAGAATAAATGCTAAAAATACCAAACCTTCATATCTGATATCATAAAGGTTTATACACTATATATGCAGTTAGCAAAATGGACAATATGGACTAAAGCTGCAGGATGAAAAAGGGTAAAATTATTTTTCTTATGATTCACATTTTTTTCATTTATTCTGGGCCCTATAAATTGTGTATGGGGGCATGGGAATTGCTGAGGAGAGCATTGTTGGAAATATCTGGTGATGTATCTCTTATGTAACTTTACACTGCAATAGAGCCTGTGCCAAAAGCTAGTAGCAATAACTCTGAGAACAACACATATAAGTTGCTATAGATTCTCAAAGTCTATGAGTCGTACAAGTTTCTTGAAAGATTGAAGATCAGACTGAGTTCGCAAATTATCATCCAAGAAATTCCATATCTTGGGCCCAGAGTACCTAATGGATTTAGATCCATATGATGTGTTTAGTCTGGGTAGAGATAGAATATTAGATCCTCTAAGTTGATAGTTTGTATTACAAGTATGATATAGGTCATTAATATAAGATGAAGCAATATTGTTGAATGCCTTACATGTAGCTAACTTGAGTTGGAGTTCAAGCTTACAGATCTCCAGTTCTTGCATCTGTCTGAGCAGAATGAGTCATTTTTGTTTTTAACCGTGGAGCCATAGGCGTACACGGACCATGGTTTGCCTTTGGTTTATTTTTTTTTCCAGTTTTGTCGGTGAGCAGACCCAAACTCCCACTTGGCCAAATGTCGTCATTGGATGTAGTCATCGTCGGCCAGTTACAGGCCATTTCTTAGCTCTTTTCATCATATCCCCCCTCAGGAGAGTTTTGTCAAGTTAGTGAATTAACTATTCAGACAAAGAACATGGCCGCCGGAGAGAAATGTTTATTTGGTCAATATTGGGCCAAAATCCCTTGGAGATGAATGTCAGGACATTTGCAAGGATAAAGAATGTAATTTGGGACCAGTTGCTGGCTACTAAGACTGAAATTATATCTCTATTTTTCGTTTTGCATGCAAAACGCCAAAGGAGATGATTTTGTAATCTGAAATTTGACCAGACTCAGACCTCTGATCTGATCGGGACTTTGAATCGTGCAACTTGTACTGTTTACTTTCGCTATGTCAGAAATAAGAGTGATTGTGCAATAAAATATTGCTTGTGTTGATGAAGTGATGTGGTGTCTACAGTAATCCATGAATCATCGAGGACTGCTTTAGAATGTGCACTGCGCTTCATCTCAGAACATATGTAAATATATGTTCGTTTGAAAGGGCAGTGAACCTTGCTGGGTATTTCTTTTTCAAGGTAAACAAAATTCTCCAATAACAAGTCACGCTAAACCCAGACTATGCAAAGAATGTAATCAGATACACCTTTCAGCACATATATATTATGCTGAAAGGTATAGAGGTGAGAGTCTCGTTTTGCATAGTGAAATTCCGTCATTATGTAACAGTAGATGATGGCGGTAACTACTTGTATGTTGCGTTTCATAAGCTAAGTGCTTGTGTAATAATTCCTTACAATGAGAGCTTAGGCTGCCTATGCCACACATAGTGCTAAGACTGAAACAAGTTAATTTTAAAGTGCTGTTACACGATTTAAAAATCGTCTTGTTGTTGAGTGTGCTAGTGTCTGATAAAGGCTTAGGAGCCTCCACTTTCTTTGGCTTGGCCTTTACAGCTTTTAAACTGGCTGAGGGTGGATGAGCATCTGTTGGCAGGTCATCACCCAAGTGTGTAAAGGTAGAAAGCTGGGGATGAAACTAGAATGGCTTTGCTGTTGCGAGTTGTGGTTTGCCCGAGGCCAAAGAATTATGGTATTGGAGCAAATGGTTATCATGGGTAGCTGTTAAATCAAGGCCTTTCAGACCTTCCCAGGAGAAATTGGTGGCAAGATGTTTATGGCTGTTGCAAGTTTTTTGGGTAACTTTGGTGGCAGACTTGGTGTAGAAAATTGTATCCTTCCTGGGTAGGGAGGTGATGTGAGGAAATCTGAGACCCCAAAGGTCTGGTGTAATTAATTATGCAATAATTAACTTCTTTGATCCTTGATCAAAACATTACTAGTGGCATCTAATTATAGCTTGCCTTTTAGTAACCTCATAGTGTATAATTCAAATATACTTCAGCCTTAAGGCCTGCTGCTCCTGGGAGGAGGAGAGGAAAAATAGCTTCTGCCATTGGTACAATGAAATGAATTTGGCATTCCACTCCATTTAATGTAAGTTTGCTATCAGTAAACCTTTATTTACCGAGGGTAATCCTTTCAGAATACTGAAAAGTATATCTGTTATCAATAGGAGCCCTCATTAAACTAATATACAATTATGATAAATCTTAAAAACACAAATAAATAATAAGACTACTAAATAATAATGAGTTAATAAAAATATAGTGTAATAACCTTATTCAACCACATTTTGATTATTTGCAATGTAGTGTGGGGAAACTGTAACAAGGGCCTTTCTAAAAACTGCAAAGGCTTAAAAATTGTGTAGCTTGCATCTGTATGTCTGGGGGCTGTGATAGTAATTAAAATGACTTGTTTTGGGGTGCTTGGGTGGCAAAGTCTCTACTTTCAAAGATTGGAACAGAAGTCTATCCTAATGAATATAAAAAGCAGGTTATGACTCCTTATTATCTGAGATCAAGATTCGCATATTGTGACAATGTAAGTGCTTAACCTTTAGGAACACTGACAAACAAATTAGTTCTTCCACAACCTTGAACTGATTATCTCAAGAGAAGTTTTTTGTACAGCGGAGCTCAGTTGTGGAACAACTTACCTACAGACCTAAGACAAGCATCTTCACTGATCTATTTGAAATCTAAATTAAGTCGCCACAGTTTAAAGTAATATCTTGATTTTAAATAAATGGCCTCCATGGAAAGCAGAATTTTTATTTTTTGTAATTTGAATTGTTATTATTTAATTCTATTGTAGTTAGGTAGATTATCCAGTAACTTAATTAACTGATGGAAAAAACCATGTATATACCGGGAGGTATATATCTGATATTATCTTATTCCTGTTAAACCACACCCCCTCAAGGAACAACACCTATTTCCGTAAATCAAATTATGGGGTAACTAGTGAACACAATATCTCCAGTATACTTCACACTGGATAACTGAGATTTGGCACACTCGTAACTGATGTCCAGAGCTGTGCAATGAACTAGGATCAACTTACTATGAAATGATTGCGATCAACACCCTCTCAAAAAAGTGAAAAAATGCACATGAAGTCCTTGTACGACAAATAGCATAAGTCATAACAGATTGCTCAAACCCTTAATTGTTTTAGTTCACTGCATAGCGTTCTTCATACTTGACATTGTGTGAAAATTTTGTTTGATTATTCCAAATATTCTTTGAGACATTACATTTACCATGCCCAGGTAAGCCTCAAATATGGAATTTACGAAAAATGAGTGTAAAAGATGAGCAGTACAATTTGAATCAAAGTTAGGTCTAAAAGCTCCAGCTTCACAGTGTAGCCCTTCAAGTGCCTCTAAAGTCTCAGTGTATCCATTTGTAAAGTTTCTTATTTGCCTTCTCTTCTTTGAATGCTCTGGACTCTTCCTGTGAGAATGGCATAGTCTATTGTGGTCAAGTTTTTTGCAGGCATTGTTGCAGTGCACTCCCGGTTTAATTCCTAACCTCTGAAGGACCAAACTGATTGCGCCTGCACCATCATTTGAGTGTGATACTGCTTGAAATACAGCAAGTTCAACAGTGTGCAAACCAGAGTGGGTTTCTTTTGTTGCTCGTTGCCAAATAAGGGCAGTGATTACCTCGTTTTGATTCTGAGTTCCTCCATGGAGACAACGAGTGAGGAGGTTCTTGTCACTCAGATTTTCAAAGTTTCCTGGATGGCATCAGCAACAGCCCTGGAAAGAGGATGGCTATGCAGGTAATCAGATGTTTCGATGTCTTGATCCCTCTGATAGCAACTCCATTTGGACAAAGGTCATGGTCAGGATTGCCATTGGTTGACTGGAAGTGATGTCAGCCATGACAGCATTTTCCATGTCTTGAATGCTATGGGTGTTGTCTCTAATTGTCCTCTCATAGTAGACTTGATGTTTGCCAATAGTGTTATTTGTTACCTTCCAGCTCCACCAGTTGGCTTGCGATCATCAAGACGGGTTTTCCCAGTCTCTTTCTCAGAGAGTGAAGACGTGAGCCAAGACGCTTTTGAACATGGGCAACACACTCCAGTTTCATAATCTCATTATCACCATCAACAGCTTGCTGAACAATAAGTTTGTGGCCTTTGCTATCGCCACCTTCAAAAAATTCACTGTAGCGAACTTGGTAGTTCTTGACTGATCGCTGGCCAATAACCCTGATGTATCCATTGATCCAGGACTGCCCAGGTAATCAGCCTCACAGATGCTGGTGTACTTCCCACTAGTCCTGAAATTCTTGGCTACCTTCCTTACCCCTCCATACAGTACACTACATTGGAAATACATTAATAGCCCTCGTACAAGAACTTGAATTTTTCAATTTAGCCTAAATAGGATGTTAATAAATGGTACTTGAAGCAAATGTAGGCTTCCAAGATTCTTAAAATAGGTTCTTATAATTACATATGAATTTCATTTTAATATACTATATATATTATAAATATCATCTCATAATACAGTACAAATCAGTTATTTGTAAAGAAACTCGTGTTGATACCAAATTCATCACAAGTTCAAACAATTAGGAGAAGTGAAAAATAAATTAAAGGGATACAACACTTTATATTTCAACTTTTGTAGCATATGCACTATAAAAGCATATGAGACAAAAAGAACAGGAGAAAAAAATTAAAGGCTGAAAACGGAGTTAGAAAAGCAAAATTTGGCCCAATTCAAGGACTGGATGTGAAACTGACGACTCTTTAGAAAGGAGCACTCAATTTAGCTCCATTGTGTGATTATCACAAAGTTAGCATGGAATCAGTGGATTCCTGAAGTTCTTCTTCTGTTTTGTCTCAAGAACATTCTACAGAAAACACAACATGGGAAGATTGTCCAGGAATGCAGTTGTATCCCTTTGAGCCTTAAGACAGTGCGGCTAGCCTGGACACAGACTCCACAAATGAGTCTTGTGAAGAATCATTTGAACGACTGCAAAACACAGACTGGTTAGCGATCAATTTACCTCTTGTAGCAAGCTCCCTTTACAACCTGTTTTGTCATGGTCTTTGTGATGGAATTGTTCTACGTGTATTTTCCTGTGCAGACATCCTCAATATCAATGTGTGAAATATTTCTCAGCTGGAATGTGTCCGTATGTTCATATGCATAGGTCAAAAGATAAAGTCTGGATTGGAAGTTGTAGGAAAGTGTGGAA
>JAHPZR010050899.1:7500-22900 GCA_019787425.1 Platygyra sinensis | reverse complement strand
CGCCCAAACTTGGCACAAGTGTTGGGTTTAGTGAGTGAAATATTATGACAGAAAGAGTAGGTCAAAACATTTTAGTCTCTTTAAGCACGCTTATTTATGTGCATTTACAATCAAGTTTCCGTATAACGCGCGCTCTGATTGGCTGAAACAGCGTGCTTTATCAGAGATTAAGGAACAGGTTGATAACATTAAGCTGGCTCAGGAGCCATAATCAGGGACGGAGACCGTAAGTCTTGGGATGCGCGTGGACCTATGATATGGGACAATTTTTCTATTTTTAGAACAAATTGCGCCATCCTGACGTCATATATCCGCGCTGATCCACGCACGTGTCTTGGCCTCTCGCGTGGATGTTGTCACGTTATGTGATGAAATTGTGAGAGTTGCGAGATCCTCTTGCCGATTTTTCACAGCAATGGCAGGGAATAAGGCAGAGAAGAAGAAGCAGGGCTCTTCTATGTACGTTATGCTCTTATTTAATGGAAAGGTGTGTTTTTCAAGGTCGAGAATTTCTTTAATTTCGCGCTGTGAATGAATAAAATCCGCTGGCCGGCTAGTTGTACGCGTAAACTTTTGTGTTTGTTCTGTAGAGTTCTGTAAGAACACTGTTTACTCCGGTATCGAGCTGTTAATTTGTGAGTTTGCCAAACAATGCTTAATCATAACCAAAACCTGTTTTTGATAGTTTCTTGTTGTTTCTGCTCGTTTGGCTAGTTTGCAAAAGTTTTTTGTCTGACGCGTACGAGTAGTTCATTTGCTTAGTGCAGCGCGTGCACTTTCAAGTCCGAGTCGGTGTTTTCAGATTTTCAAGGAAAATCGTGAAAAAGATTTGTTTCGTCGTCTTTTGTGCTGAGATACTACAACAATTTTCACTAACGTTCGCCAAAAGGCTACTAACATCATGTGTGTTTATTCTTCCTTTCGCTGCGAAAATAAAATAGACAAGGAGTTTTAACTCAATCGAAATCTTTATTCGAGTTTTGATTACAAGCGTCATCGTAACTTTTCTGATTATTTCTGCTGTTTTCACATATTTTCAGCAAAGCTTTTAATATGTTCTCAAACATTAATCAACCTTAAACATTAGAGATATTATATGAGTTCGATATACGTTTCACACCAAAGTGCGAAGTCCAATTTGTCATGTTTTACTAGCTGTGCAAAACACGCATCGGCGGGCGCTCTTACTCATCGACAACAGACAATTTGTTGGATTTACACAAACAAAACTAAGCAGCATCTACGGACATAAACCTATTGTCACTTATTGGGCCTAAACGCTGCTATATCCAACTAGTTCTTTTTTCTTCTGTGTTATGGAAAAGCTGTTAATCTTCTTCATATGTGAAATTTAGATTGGAGTAATGTGAAGTTGTCGTAAAAGGAGCGGCGTAACTCAACTTGGTCAGAGATAAAAAGCAGCGGGACATACCTAAATTAGGCACCGTCTTCACTCAGACTGGAGCAACTTACGGCGGAAATACTTAATCAAAATTCCAACAGCCATAAAGACGTTGAGTTGTGGGCCGAATTAAAAGCATAATCGATTTCGGACGCCATTTCCCCTACGCGACATCCGCGAAAATACTCGCAGCAATGTACGCGAGTGTGCCGCAAGCGATGGCGCAATTTGCTCCAAAAAATAGAAAAATTGTCCCATATCATGGCGCCAACCCCAATACTAGAAATGGCGCGCGCTCACGGTCTCCGTCCCCGATTATGGTTCCTGGCTGGCTTTCAAATTTTTGCTTCGGGATTTTGATAAATTTGACCCAAATTTAACATCCCCTGTGCGACTCAGACAAAGTCAATATAAACAAGCTATTTGTTAGTAGTAAATATGGCTCATGGAGACCATCGTTGACAACAGTAGTATAAAAACTGTATGAAAATAACACGTTTTGCTAGATTCCGACAAAACACGTAATGAAATAAATAAATTCTCAACCTAGCGAATTCTTCGATGAAAGACATCAGAATATATTACGATGGCAGAAATTATACTGAAGAAGCAAAACAACGCCAGAGAATACCATTGAGTTGTCTCTGTTTCCAATGAGAACTTTATTTTTGTTAAGATGCTCAAACAACTCTTACATGCAGTTTAGTAACGCTCGCTTGCCTAGTAGCGGCGGCTCCGATCATCTCAACGAATTGAACTTCAACAATTCCGTATCATCGCTCACCCGACGAGTTGTCAGTTTAAAGCTTGCTCCCGTGTTCGGAGTGAAACAAGTGCGAGTAGTCTAGTCACGTTAGTTCGGGCAATCTTGCTGAAAGTAGGTAAAAGCCGTAAATAGCTGTCGCTTCTTTCAAATACAACTCAGCATTTGGCATTTTCACCCGCAAGCTAAGCTTTGAGCTCCTTCTTTCGTAATTTCCATTGGAAAAATACACGCTTTCGTGAGTCACACTACGGCCGGATTCCTCTGGATAAGCAACCTTTACCTGCTTTTACGTCCTGTTTAAACGGGTTAAACTATTAACTGAAAAGCGAACTTTGAAGGCATCGTTCTTCTCTCGAAAGGCAACACGAAAGGGAGGGGGGGGGCGCATCTTTAGCAAATAAAGCCAATAAAATTATTTCATGTTAAAAACTTAAAAACGTTCACTGGCTAAATACAATTAAAAACTTCAAGCTTTCGGCTGTCAGGCTACAGCCTTCAATGGATAAAAAATGGAAGAAATGACAACTACAATAAATACAAAAATAGGTGAGACTATAAAAAGAATATATTAAAATGGGAGAAAAAATATGTGTTTAAGTGTCAATAAACTAATTGTTCTTTTTCAAAAGAATAGAGTATTGATTAGGGAGCGGCCTTGAATTGTTGTCTGCATGACTTGTCGAAGCGGTGTGCCATGATTCTAGTGTCTTGCGGATACGAGAAGAACCTTTGTCAATCACTTGGGAATATTTAAAGTCAATAGAGTGATTTGAAGACCAAGCGTGTTTAGCGATGTTGGGACCTCTTGCGAAAGACTTCACATTCCTCATGTGCTCTTTTTTCCTAGTTTCAAAGCATCTGCCAGTCTCGCCTACATAGTTCCATGGGCAGTCAGCACAAGGTATTTGTAAACCACGTTTGGATGAAGATCAATAGGAGGTCGGGACTTAGGAGAGGGAAACTCCTGTTGTAATGTCTTGAATGGCTTACTGACAACTCGAACATCATGTTTTTTAAGAAGTCTTGTTAGAGGCTGAGATATTCCATTAATATAAGGGAGGACTACATAATTAGAGAATTCGGAGGGTGTGGCCCATTTGAAAAACATGCAAACAAGTTCCTCAGGTGTTGGGATGGCGTTTGTACGCTGAGTGGAAGATTTCTTCTTTAAAATGTTAGAGATGACGTTTTGGGGGTAATTGTTAAGCCGTAGAGCGTCGGTGACATGAGTAAGTTCAGTCTCTTTACCTTGTTTCGTGTTTGGGAGATTATTTGCGCGATATAATAAAGTCTCAGCTGCACTGATCTTGTGTCGTTTGTCGTGATGGGAGTAGAAATCCAAATACCCATCGGTATGAGTTGGTTTTCGATAAACCTCAACAATTAAACTATTGTCCTTGCGAGTGACCAAGGTGTCCAGGAAGGCGATCTGATTATTATTTTCTTCTTCAATGGTAAAAGAGATGTGTTGATCAATAGCGTTAAGTGAATTATGGAAAGAGCCAACTGCGTTTCTTTTAATGATACAGAAACTGTCGTCAACGTAACGTTTCCATACTTTAGGTGGAACAGGAGTTGTGTTGATGGCCATCTCTTCGATTGCCTCCATACATAAATTGGCAACCACAGGACTAACGGGACTGCCCATGGCGCAACCATGGATCTGCTTATAAACACTGTCATTGTAGACGAAATAGTTGTTGGATAGGACAAAGTTCAGCAAAGAAATTATATCTGTAGTATCAAGATTAGTGCGTTGTCATTCCCAAGTGATTGACAAAGGTTCTTCTCGTATCCGCAAGACACTAGAATCATGGCACACCGCTTCGACAAGTCATGCAGACAACAATTCAAGGCCGCCCCCTAATCAATACTCTATTCTTTTGAAAAAGAACAATTGGTTTATTGACACTTAAACACATATTTTTTCTCCCATTTTAATATATTCTTTTTATAGTCTCACCTATTTTTGTATTTATTGTAGTTGTCATTTCTTCCATTGTTTATCCATTGAAGGCTGTAGCCTGACAGCCGAAAGCTTGAAGTTTTTAATTGTATTTAGCCAGTGAACGTTTTTAAGTTTTTAACATGTCTTACCCTGGGTACGGTTCTTCTATTTTTAAAATTATTTCAACAATTCTAACAAGGATTGTGATTGGCTTATTTTAGAGTGCTTTATCAGAGATTAGTATACAGCTGACGCAACTTTATCTCCTTTGGAAAATAAAATTTGGTTGGAAAATTTAGCGAATGCGTGGGGAAATTATTGACGTCTTTGTCATAAAACAAATAAAGAAGCCTGTACTGTGCTCTGTTCAATTGTAAAGCACTCAGGAAGCGGTAGAGCACTCAAGAAGTGGGGAAAACACGCGACTGCGTGTTTTCCCCTACACTTCGTTCTTGGTCTACCGCTTCCTGCTTGCTTTACAACAGAACAGAGCACAGTCACGGCGAGGCTTCTTTATAAATCTCTCTGTGAATCCATGTTAACTAGGGTGCATATTTTGTGGCCCTTGTCTTTGCTCACGTTACAATAATATCAGTATAAAATCTAACCTCTATTAATCCAAGGTTTTCTGATGTGAACAAAACACTGAAAAACCCCTTGAGTCTATCGATGTGGAAAGTTTCCTTTTGTTTGCGTCAGTTCAATCAATACACATTTCTGTCATTTAACAGGCGGCCCATCAAAGTTAAACAAATGCGGGTGTGAAACTAACGCAAGAGTTCGGTTTATTTTATGCCAGGAAAGTTCGCCTCCCGTTTATGAAAAATCCGGCCAAAAATCCCCTTTCCAGATTATAACTTTTGCTAAATTTAGTCCAAAACTCCTTGTGACTAATCGACATTTTGTCTGAAATGCCAACATTTCGCCGGCATATTGGAGACAACAAAATTTGGCAAAGTTTGTTCAAAGTTTTTTTTTTTTTTATACTAGTCTTAATATTGATCACAGGTGTTATTATGTGCTTAGAACTCACTTTCAATAAAAAGGACAAGTTCCTCCTTCATTGTCTCTTCATCATTCTTCTTCACTTCGCAGCTATAGTTGTCGTTGCTTCTTTTTACAATCCCCATGCTATATCTCACACTAGTGCTGTTTTGTACAACGAGTCCGTTTTTTCGCCAAACAATAACTGGCGCTGGAGCACCTTCTGCCAAACACCACAGGACTGAGGTTTGGTTGTACAGTACAAACTGCTTTGTCACTACCTGAGCAAGGATTGGTGCCACTGAATTAAACAAATTTCATGAAATTAATGTGCTAGTTTTTACCATGTCCATTATTTGTAGACAGCATTTTAGTTATCCTGAGTAAACAATACTTTTTTGTATTAATATATTATATTGTTAAAGTTTAACTTTTTATTTGGTGATAAAGCTTGTTGTTATTGTTGTTGTTGTTGTTACAAAAAGGGAATTATTTCACAAACCAAAGTGGCTATGAGCCACTCAACTTGCATGAAAAATGGATCGTCTGTAAGCAGTGACAATTTTGATACTCTTAACTTCAGGTTTTAATCAGTGATAACACGAAACAGTAAGAGAATACCGTGACGAGGAGATGTACACCGTTGAAAGCACTATTCGTGATCCTCGTCCAAGACAATTATAAAGAAAATCTGGCTCTGTCTGATCTGCAAAGCAAGTTTAATCGGTCCCTCATTTTCATTTTTTTTTCGCTCTTTATTTTTCCCAGGCGATATTAGAGATATTTTTTCTTCCCTTTGTTACCTTTTGATAGGCCTTAGAAATTAAAAAAAAAAAAGAATTCCAACGTAGAGTTGGAACGCCACAAGGACAACACCGCGTCTATATTGTTCGCTCAACAAGTAAGCTCTGTTCGGCTGGGTGCCTGGGACAATTATTTTCTTTTCCTTTTTTTCTCTTCCCTTTCCAAGGCAATATTGGGGACTGCTTAATTCCTAGTCTTACGTAAAGTCTTTTTTATCTATTTGTCAAATATTTCGTTTTAATCGTTTCGTCATGTCCGTATTCATCTTCGAAGTATGTATTTACATTACTGTATAAATAATAACGAAACGCGTCGTTCAAAATCGCCTCAATTTTCTTTTCTTCTGATCGTCCAAAACGGCTTGAATCATAATTGGAAAATTCATATAGCTCATCAATTTTATGATTTTCAATATATCATTAGTTTTCGGCAACTGAGTACGGTTAAATCTGTGTAAGCAAACACCTTTGGAATATGAGCTATTTATATAATAAGCTTCTATACATAAAACCATTCGTACGAAAATCGATTCAATGTGGATCATTTCTGCTGGAAGATATTGAGTACAGTGCGTCAGAAATCCCAACAATTGACTTTTTGCATAAATAGCGCCTAAATTTGAATAACACTACTCATACATCCTTAGTCTCACATGGGGGTCTGAATGGGGGGGTCCACATGTCGGTTGTTGGTTAAAATTTCATTACTTTGGTTAAAATTTTTGACCTTTGTCAGTTGTCGCTAAATCCCAGTTAACTTTTTGTCGCTAGTCGGTGATTTTTTTTCTTGTTCTGTCGGTAGTCAGTAATATTTTCTAGCCCTTTGTCGCTAGTCGGTTAACCCCATTCACACCCCTCACATTCATGTGGAATTACCTTTCTCTTAAAACAGGAATGTGAGGCTAAGGATGTACAAAGTATTGTTATTCAAATTTAGGCGCTATTTATGGGGGGGGGGGGGGGGAGGGGGGGACTCCTATATGAAAAGGTCGAGTACCAATCAAGGATTCTAGTCTTAGGGGGCTGTTGACGAAAGGTCACTATCCTTTTCTTAGCTGTCATAGTATTCTTTAGAGTGCACTCGAAGAACAATAATAAAAGAAACCCACTTACTTGTTTTCCGCTGATCTCTCGAGTGCGCGAGTGTGGTCTACAAGTGCGCGCCGCGGGGTCCTATTTCTTGAACAGTGGCTAGTAATAGATCGAACCTATTCTGTTTTAAGTGGTATCTTTTAGCGGTCTAGTAAAGCACGAGCAACGCCCACATTTTAAGTCTTTTTTAGGAATTAAATTCAAATTTTCCGACGAACATCCCTGACCTTTTCATATAGGTGATCCCCCTCCCCCCTCCCTGTGTTCCAAAAGTGGCCCAGTGAAAGAATGATGGAGTGAAATTGTCCCGCCACTGCAACTACTTTCTAAGTTAGAAAGGGTTGATAGAAGATTACAAACCTGTGATATTCATTGGCTTGGCTGTGTAGTTAATGTGAAATTCTCCCTCAAAGAACCATGTATGTTTATGGAATTTCAGATACATATTATGCCCGCTGGACCGGAAAACACGTTCCCTTGTAAAAGCTTCACAAAGGATACCAAGGAGATTTGCTGACTGGTTTAATCCATCACGAATCTCAATGTATCTACCAAGAAAACAATGGATGACTCCAAACTCCGAGCGAAAAGTGATGGTTATTTCCACGTAATGCTCCTCAGGAACTGTAATATTGTAGGTTCCATCTGATCTCAGTTTTACTGCTCCCCCAGTATCTTGAAAGGAAACTTTTCCACATGCTGCAGCCGGAAAATTAGTCACATTACTTAAATGCAATCTATTGAGCCGTTAAAGATACTGATAGCTTGTAAAACATATTGCCCACAGAAAGCAATCTCAGATGAAAATTAACCACTTCTTAGACTACCAGTGATTATGTTTCCACCTCTGATAATATGCCATGCACGACAGCCCTTGTCTAGTGCCTTCAGAATTCTGAAAAGAGAATTTACTCAGCCATGCTGATACTTGTGATAGCTGTTTATTAAAAGACGTCCTCTATGTCCATGAAGGAATTCAAAATACCGTTTTTTTTTCTTTCAAGCTCCATGTTCCAATACAAAACATTTTTTTACATTTGAAATAAACCTTTGCAGCTATGGTCACACGACCACAATTTTCCTAAAAGTATTATACATTATGGGTTATAACTTAAAGAATGCCAGAAATGTAAAGAGCATATCGAAAATACCAAAATGCATGGCCAAGTGTGAGGTCCCTGAGATTAAAGAGTAAGTTAATACGTCAGCTTCGATTTTCGAAAAAAAAATGTTCCTGGAGAAGTAGGTCTTGCTCTCCAACAACGTTTTCCATACAAATATTCTTTTTTTTGAAATGCAAACCCGTAATAAAATCTCATTCTTTAATGCCTGGGGCCTCAAACTTGGCCATTAGAGGTTCTCGCCATGCGTTTTCTATTCTGGCATTCTTTAAGTTATAGCCCATAATTTTATTACCTATTAGTGTGCCCTTGTAAAGTAATTAGACTATTCGCTCTCGATTTCTATGCGTGATAGTTGACTCGGGCTGCATCCTTGTCTAATATGGCGTTATAGCCGAAATGGCGCACCAATAATCTAATTGTTAAAGAGGAACACAATTTTAAATCAATCAGCGCATGTATTTGTTTTGATTTTTTTGCAACTTGCATGTAGCTTAGTCATTGCTGTTAAAACTGATCGCCAATTTGAAGGTGTTTCATTTTGTTTTCTTTCCCCATTTGCATTAGCCCTGTCTACTGTCCTGATATCCTACAACTTCAGGTCACCCACCAAATATCGTGGGATTTTTCGCCGAATTTCGATTTGGTAATGACCGGACCTTTTTTGGTATAGTTTAGTGACTTATTTGGCTCGTTTGGTCTCGCCAAGTCAACCAGTAACACTTACAAATGATAACAATCAACACCCACGATACTTTACTTCTCAATAACGACTTCATGTCATTCAAATCTGAAAAATGGTAAGAAAAAATAAGTTAGTTCATAAAATAAACTGTTTCACTTTGTAGATAAAAACTAAAGTACTTAATAACAGGTATAATAATTAAAAGGAAAACTGTTACATTGCATAAAAAACTAAATTGAGGAAAAAAATAATCAACAAAAAGAAAAAAATTAGAATACAAGATGAAGCTCGGCGTGTTGCAGCTCATGGCCAGAAATCGCGGTCATCGCAACGGCGCACGCGCGGGGTTTCTTAGAAATATGGCCGCCAAACGCTCAAAAGAAATGTATGGCAGAAATAAAACAAAATAAAATAGAGCAAGTTCTGGCTTACCGGGAACAAGTGCCGCGATCCGGTTGAGTTCATGAAAGTTTCCTCTGCTATTCTGATTAGTTGCTTTTCATCAACAAATGTTACTGGCCCTGCTTTTCATCGATGTTTGTTTTCGAAGATTGGCTCATACAATGCTCTATATTACGGAGGCTTGAATGCATCCCAAACAGATTTTGATCCGCCACAGCAGATTACATAAGCGGGATATCCCAAGTGTCCGCGATCGTTTGAGGAAAAGCACCGTATGGTGTACTATTTGACCAATTTTCACCTTCGCTGCTGATTTCTTCGCCCTGCTAATTGCCTTGAAAAACAGTTCAGAGAAGCGCAAACCAGGTTTACCGAAAGCAAAGATATCAAATGTCACGCGAGCGTCTCATCTGTGTTGATCCGAGAACCACACGTCGTATTCTTGGGCAAAAACTGGCATTTTTTCAGCAAATTCCGGCATGTTTGGTATCAAAAGAAACCTAAGAAACCAAGCCTTCTATCTCTGTTGAAGGCTGGGGAGACAGATGACCACTGTCCTTTCAGTCAGCGCTAAAACTACAAGTTCATGTATGACCACATGGCGTGACAAACGTGACATTTGTTTTCGTTTGTCGTTTTGTACGACACTGTCATCCGCTCAAGAAATATGGGAAGATTTTGTGATGTGGAGAGAATTATCACCCGGTGAAAATGTGGCTCGGTAAGTCTTCTGAGTATTCTTTAATTCCCCGAGACAACAAGTAGTTACTGAATTGAAGTATTCTGTATGTTTCCTCTCCTACTCAACTGAAGTAATCATAGCCCTTTAGTCCACATTTTCGCCTGCCTCTCCACATCAACAAATCTTTCCCTATTTCTTTAGCGGATGGGAGTGACGCATAAAACGACAGGGGAAAACGAATGAAGTTGTTATTAGTAAACCACGGGGGATTTTCTCGAAGACGCCATGTTGCCATTAGCATAAAGTAATTAATTGGCCGCTACTGTTGCGCGGGCTCAAATGTCCGCAATTTCTGGCCATGATCATTTCCCGTTCTGGGTTGGGTAGCTTTTTAATTTTTACTATGATGTCGTCAAAACAAAAATAATCACCATCCTTCATCAGCACTTGTAAAATTTCCATCTGGGGGGTTAACACTGAAATATTAACATCATAGTTTTACAGTTTTTCCATAACCTTTAGCTCTTCGGATTTGTCCTGCGAGTTGAGGGTCTTAATTAAGAGAGACTCCATCTTTGCATACGTATCAAAGCTTGGTTGGTTAAACCGCTGGTCAATAGCTATGCGTTTATTATCAAGTCAATAGCTTCAAAGTATATACGCCTGTAATAGTCTTGTGCGGTCAGAGGATACGTTAGCTCTCCAGTGCCAATTTCAATTCTTCTTGGCGCGCGAGTTCTCCTTGGTAACATCGGTCCACTCATGGAGGGATAGCTTTTACTTTTCAGTAAAACTACATCTTAAAATGATCTGAAGCTCGTATCATTTCGCATCTTCTGCAGAACGTCTTTTGTAAGACAAGCTACTCGTTTTCCACTTAGAGCTGACATCTTTGTTTGCTGTAAGGCTCTTTATAAGTTATCTGTGTGAGAAAACAGCCGCTGTCCTAAATTCAACCCGAAGAAGAATTCAAAAGTTTTCATTTGCGCTTGGCATCCAATGATCCTTCCACGTATATCGGACTGGAGTTTTTCATCAAGGGAAATTGTCCACTCCTGAAGAAGAGCTGCAAAATTGTCTAGGATTCACTGAAAACAACTTGCGCGTACTGTCCACCTAGTGGGGCAAAGGCCAAGTATGCCCTTAGCTTTTGGTGAAAACTCTATGAGGGAAATAGTCTGCGAAGCTCGCGTGATTTCGCGCGCGAAAGCTTTTGTTTTGGTTGCGAAGCCGTGAACGGGAGTAGCGAAGCCGTGAGAGGATTGATGAAGAGTCGAGTTGAATTCCCGTCTGCCCAAATTCGTAGGGTTTTTTGAATTATGCGTTCACCAGTGCACGCGAATTTCGGATTTGTTGAGAGCACTGAGACGTCAATCAAATGTTTATTTATACACCTCTCGTCTTTCCCAGGGGAAAACTTGGTTTGTTTTCATACACAAATTTGCAAATGGAGAATGCGAAGAAATGCATAGAGGAAGTTCTGGATTCTCTGAATATCCGCAGGGAAAGCAGAAAAATTATACCAAAGGAAGAACACGAGAGAGCCGTTAAAGAGTTTATTTCGGGGAATGATGTGTAAAATGGGGTTGCATAGCCTAAACGACTTCTACGGTTCGTAACATTTGTACATTTGCCGTTCTCTGTTGGGTCACTCG
Source organism: Platygyra sinensis (assembly GCA_019787425.1). Classification (NCBI taxonomy): domain Eukaryota; kingdom Metazoa; phylum Cnidaria; class Anthozoa; order Scleractinia; family Merulinidae; genus Platygyra; species Platygyra sinensis. The sequence goes on along the minus strand of JAHPZR010050899.1, from coordinate 11,360 downwards.
ACCTTTTTGTCGCTTCACTCGTGGTTATGAAGGCCGCTTCGTGTTCTGTCATAAGGAGGAATTTAAAGTAGAGTAGAGCCGTAGATCGTGTATGGCAAATTTTAAGAGGTCATAGGGCTGCACGATTTCCGCTGTTGTGTACATGTCGCTTCGTTGAGTTTGACACCTCTGTAATTTGCCATGTTAGTGTATTGTTTTGGATTATTTCTCGTGCAACATGTGTTTTTTAAATCTCCAGGCATTTGATCTTGAGGGACAAGATATGACGTTTTCTGTGAACGTGTTGCTTACTTGCATTCTGTATTGTGACGTCGGGCCCGGCTGTGATTAGAACTGTTTGCCTTCGAATATCGGAGACGCCATGGCTTAAATTCGAAAAAGCTATACGCTTGTTTCTTGCCGCTATCTGATCGAGCTTTCTGGTGTTCGATGTATAGGCTTAATCCTCCTTAGATTGCTCTGGTGCCACAGGATTCAAATATAGCTCTTTTACGTGCAAGTCTGTTGACTGTGCTGCGTGTTGTATATGCCATTGTTCGGCTTAGTTTCATGTTTGAAAAGTGCTAAAAGTGGGCGGCAAGCAAAAACCATACCAAATGTGGCAGGCGGAAATTTCACTCGCGGCTTCGCCGCTCGCGAATTCCTCGCGGACTTCGCCCACGATGGAACATGGCGGCGGAGCCGCCATGTGCCCGCTCTCGCATCCCGCCAGCTACGCAGGCTATGAGGGAAACGATTTCTTTTGCTGTGTCCATAGTGTCTGATAACAACTTACAGTTTTTCGTGGTGTCCTTTACACTTAAGTTGAGTGAGTGTCCATGACAGTGACTAGGATAAGCCTTTGGTTGGAGGTCCTGGATTTTTTTCGCCACACCAGTTTCATGTCCCATCATGTTGGTGGCTCCATCATAGAATTGTTCCCTACAATTAACTAATGATAACTGTAGTTTTATTAACTCATCTTTCATAGCCGACAATATAGTCTCCGCGCCGATTTCAGGTACATTGTAAAACCCGAGGAAATCTTCGTGAGCCTCTAACTCTTTGTCAACCCATTGAATGCAGATGGTTAGTTATTCCTTGCTACTCCGGATATCTGTGTACTCGTCGCATATGATCGAGAAAAGCCACCCCTTATTTCCGATACCAGATCACGGATGACATGATTCGCCATGATGGCAGTTATTTCATTTTGAATATCGTGTGAGGTGTATCTGTCTTTTTTCCTCTCTAACCATTTAAAAGAGGAGGCTTTCCCTCTTAGTTTAAGTAACTGAATAAAGTTCGATTCATCATGGGTATCACCCTGCATAGCCTGCCCTTGCCGGGCAAGATACTGCAAACATTCAATGACTTTGATGAGGCATATACAGTAAGACTCCATTGTCTTTTTTGCTGCATCACTGGACATTTCCCACACATTTCCGCAAGTTCTGGAAAGGTTTGTTTCATATTCAATGGCTATTTTGTGGCATTTAGACACCTGATGCTCCTTGAATCGCGCCACACCTTTTTTCCAGTTTGAAAATCCTTTAGAAATAAAGAAGGCTTTTGTACTTCTGGCAGCTCGAAGATTTGATTTTGCATTTTGTCGCATGCAAATGAAACACAACACAGAATCGCTTTGCTAATTATAGTGCAGCCAGGGAAATTCCGAAAAACAATTGGATTGAAATGCGCGATTCTGTTTGCCACAATGCTTTTTGAAAGTTGAAATCCGCAGGTTGAAATGGTTCCGTTATTTTGATCTCTACAGCTTCGCTGGCTGTCGACTGATCAACTTGTCGTTGGATTGGAGGAGGCTGCGACTCTTGACTGGATATTGTGGCTTCTACTTCACTAGTGAAGTTGATGGTTTCGCACATTCTTTTGGGTGGAGGCTCTTTTAAAGAATATAAATGAAACATTATTTGACCAAAATTTTAAATGTCACATGAAAAAGTGACTGGAAATAATTCAATTATAGAACAGATTCAGAAAAAAATTATGCAGAGTTTACTCACCAGATAAAGAAGGTTTTCCATTTTGTTTGGAAAAGTAATATTCTACTAGTGGTATGTGAAGTCTCGTCGTTCGTATTTATGTTGCCGTGTACCATCTGCACTTCTTTGTTCATTATAACTTCTGGATTGAATGTTCCTTGATGACCAGAGCTATACACAATTCTGCGGTTTAAGTACTTTCGATGACGAAATGCTTTTATAAACAGACCGCGTTCAACAAAACTTGCAATTGGAATGCTCGACGAGCCGAGAATTGACCAATTACGACACAACGCGTTTTCCTGAGAGATCCGAAGGAAAAAGAAGCCATTTAAAAGAGGTTTAGCTCCGCTAGGTTAGAAGCGAACAAATATTTTACAGTTGTAACGCCTAATGCTTCATTCTGTCTCTTTATCTGCGCGTTTGTCTTTGCCGGTAACTCTGAGCACTTTTGAATTAACGACTTTTTGCTATTTTTCACTCTGTTACTTTTGTTAAATTATTTTTTGTTTAATTTATTTTTATTCTTGCAAGGAAGTGGGGGGCTAAAGCCCCCCCCCCCCCCCCCCCAGCCCCTCCCTCTGCGCGGTCAAACTAAAGCTTCTCATTTTGAGACAATGATAACAACTGCGGATGAAGTCATCAGCGATAAAACAAAGGTACAGGAATAATTTATTTTTCGTAGTGTTTTTTCGTAGTGTTTCGGCGGCCTCGTGCGGTATTGAAATTTCTCGTTCATTGTTAGTGAACGAGTGCAGGTAAATCCCGATAATTCACTCGCTGAGTGCGTTAACCTGTAAATATTCACCTCACCTTCGGCGAATAATTGTTAAATATAAGAAAAGAAAACGATGCAAAGAACCCAGCAATTTTCAGGTGTTGTTTGTTATCGAAAGAACCCAGTTAAACGCAACGCATGCGCAGTTTTTCGAAAAATTGGGACCGATTGCTTTAGCAGAAACGTGCCGATTTCTAACTATCCAGTCGTTAGAATTTCATCAAATTTGACAAAAAAAAATAGATTGAGACCACGTGAATGATCTATCACGAAAAATCTGAATTTTGACATAGGGAATTTTTTTTAATAATACAGAACACTATTAACAGCGAATTACGGAAATCGCCTTTGTCAAAATTTTATTAGAACAGTGTTGACAGAAGGGATTTAATGTCAATTCCAAATGTGCAAAGATGAAAACAATCTAACGACTGGATTTTTTTTAAATAAACAAAAACCATTATTTAAACCTTGTTTTTAACCACCCCCGTTGCCATGGCAATAGCACACACCCTAGCCAAAATGCGAGAATAAATACTTTTATAATTAACCTTGGCTCTTGCAAAAAACGAGCGCCAAAGCATAAATGATTTAAAAGTAATGGTGAATTAGGCATAGACACTTGAAAACTGTTTTCGGCCACCTTAAAATTTTTGCAACATAGACGTTATACAGAAAAATTGTCTATGTAAACAAGGAAACGAAATTTAGTGTTTTAATGTTGCACTACCCAACTGTTACGGAGTTCAAAGATTTAAACGTATATGCTTCAACATCTGAACCTTGGCCAAAAGCAATTGCAGTTCAAACATTGTTGGTCTAGCATTTGCAAGCTCCGGCCAAACGATCGCACCATTTAAACGCAACAGATCGCAACATTGTCGAGTGCAAAATGTCGCGCAAGTTTGGCCACCCTGTTGCGACGTGTTTTTACATGTTGGGTGTTGAAAATCGATTTAGTTCGCATGCCCGAACTCAACATTGTTGCACGAACCTGGCCAAACGAGTACAACGCCATGCAGTATCTACAAATGCTGCATGAAAAAATTGACCATTTTCAAAATTAGGCCAACAACACCCAAGATGTTGCAATATGTCTC
>JAHPZR010050899.1:0-2500 GCA_019787425.1 Platygyra sinensis | reverse complement strand
AACATAAACGTGTAGGAAGATATTGGAGAGTTAGGGTTTTCCTGTATTAAACACATTCTTCGTGTGTGTGGCCCCACGCATGTCATGCCGACTTGCATGAATTTTTTTTAAAGGATTACTGATCAGCAGAGTTTTGTGATGGTGCGTTGCGTGGACTGCGAGAGGCCTTTTTTTTCCTCAAAACTGTAGGGAAGAACGCAAAACAACCAAGCGTGCGAGCATCACTTTTAGCGTGACGTGCAAGGGACTAGCGTCAATGCCGCAAGCCAATAAACTGTCTTCTGACGCTTACGCTACTAGCAGCTTATGATCGCGACATCGTTGCCAGCACATCATGCTCACAGTTATGAATTGCGCTGTCGCGCTTTCCTTTTTTCCGTTCTCCCTTAAGGGAGAGACTCCTCGCAGCCTACATGATGTGATAATGAAAACGGAACTTGAGCCCTAATTCACCACGCCTGTTTTCGTGGATTGACTCTTTTTCAGGCTAGAAGTCATTGGATTTTAGCTAGCTAGCTTTCTTTTGACCTCTTTTTCGTTATACAAACAAAAACTATCGCATAGCCCATTACAAAAACGTGAGAGAAATGAGTGTGGTCGTTTTCCGTTTCTTTGAAACACTAACATATTCAAATGAAAGATTGAGAGTCTTCACCAAGAATAGAATTATTTAGAGGAGAGAAATGGCAAAATGATAGCTCTTCAAATATCACCTAAGATAAAAAGTTTGTATTGATTGAGTAGACAGGCCTTGAAATTATAAGGGTTTGTATGCATATTTACAACTTTTGCAAGGCTCCCATTTGGACAATTTTTCTCTGAAAACTCTTAAACTTGGCTGGGTATCTTTTATTTTAGTAACATTTCAGTTGAAATGTTTAGATTTTGAACAGAAACAATTTAAAAAAAAAAAAAAAAAAAACGCGCCCCAGTCCTCTCACGTTTCTGTCCCACTTCACGGAGTCCTGCACTCAGCCTGCACTCAGCCGATGCTCTCTACTCGAGAGGGGCCGAGGAGCAATGGGAATGAGACAATTTTGTGGTGAGTTCTGATTTGGCCATTTTGAATAGAGTTTTTGTATCTCAAGCAATTTTTCCCCCTAGTTAGGCATCAGAAAAAATCGTGCTTAGTTTGAAACATGTCAGATCACAAGCAACGCGTGTACGAAAGGTAATTAATAGTTTCGACGGCTGAAAGTTGAACACCATGAAATTTTGACACAGTACTAAGAATAGATGCTTTCTTAAAAGGATTAAGAGGTGAGCCGTCTGATAATTGTTTTTGTTTTTTTGTTTTATTGTTGATAGTGGTATGCTTTACGTTTGATTACACTTTCACAGTGTAAGTAAGCTTATTTTACGCTAGATTTTTTATTCGGTCAGCAGACTGCAGACCAAAAGGTAAATATCTGTCTGAATAATGTACCAATCAAATCGAAGATTCTACATCCCCCCAGGCAACCCCCCGAGCATTTGAATTTTTGAAAATTTTTGTTCAAATCCCCTCCTCACCGGGCCGAAAAGCTGTTCAAATGCCCCCATCCCCGGAAAAATTCCAGATTGCTTTTTTTAACTTTTCAATAGCTTCTATGATGTTTCTGAGGCTGTGCATGTTTATTAGACTACACGATTGCACATATTTATATATTACAGATATAAATCGTTCTCAAACACCTTCAGATATGGAATGCAGCTTGTGTAGGCCTTTGCTTTTCAACCAATCCGCCACGAATACGCAATCTTTTCCTTTGAATTCATCGTCCCACGTAGAATCAGCGCGACTCGAGAAATGAAATAGAGGCTAGCCATCAAATTTCTCACCCTCTATGAGTGGTAATCAAATGCCCTCCCTCCCGGGCAGGAAGAGGCATCAAATGCCCGGGATATGCCCGGGAAGGGGATGTTTATTTGACTGGTACATAATGCAGACTTAGGGTAAAATGCAGAATGCAGAGCACAGACTTTTTTACTAAATGATGTTACTGTTTCTACCTTTGAGACCTAACCTTAAAGTGCCAGTTCGATGAAAATTGACATCAATTTTTCCGCATTTTTTCGCACAGAATAGCCAATTTAATCGTAAAACATTTTTCGATGTAAAGAAAATTGAATATAATGGCAATTCAGGTAGGAAACTAGACGCTCTAAGAGCGTTAACTCGGGCTTCGTACCACAGTACCAAATCGTACTTTACGAGTAACAGGACGCGTATGGAAAACAATAAACACAAACAAAAGAATCTGGATATTTTCCGCTCAGATATTTTCTATTCAAGTTGCTTCGTTTGAGTATCCTCCTAATCCAATCGCAAGTTGTAAGTTTAAACCATTTTGGTTCAAGAATCAAGCACAGCTGTGTACGCATTTATGGAGAACTTGTTTGCATAGAATTTTCCAGGTCTTTTTCAACTAACGGCGATTACTATGCTAGCAGAAATTGTAGCAAGTTCGTTTACTTCTCGTGGGCGATTTGCGTGAATCATGCAGCTGAATATTTTTGC
>JAHPZR010050898.1:20000-33646 GCA_019787425.1 Platygyra sinensis | reverse complement strand
GTCTTTGATGATATCAATCTTGTGTGAGCTGAAGAGCCACTGAAGGCCAAAGTGTATCCCGACAAGTGAAGCTTGGTGTAAAGTTTGCCATTCTTTTTTCTGGCTTCAGTGTAAAATTTTCTCAGAACAGTTGTTTTTTTTTTTTGTTTTTTTTTTGGAGATCTCATTTTTATTTTCATTCAAGCTTACATCAATTTTTTAAAAAAAGGCTAAAAATTATTAGATGGTTCTTAATTTACATCATTAGCTTATGTTATACTGCTAGTAACAAAAAGAAACTACACAAGAAAAGAAAAGACAGAAAGAACCCAGAACACACACACACACACACACAAAAAAAAGAAGGGCAATAATAAATGATTGAATAACTTCTCGATTGCAAAGGGCGAATAATCTAAATTACTTAAATAATAAATTTGTCCACATATTAATTTGATTTCTGGCCAGGGCTAAATATCCATTTTTCAAAATAATTTTCCTTTTTTATTTTATGTTCGGTTTCATATGTTTTTGCTATTTTGTTTTGATAACCTTTAATGTTAGGTTCTATTTGGTTTCTTCTGCAGTCCCACAAAACAGCTTTCCAACAATAATAAAGTAATTTAGTAATTTAGTTGAAGGGCATTGCTTGGATATGATACCAAATATAACATTCTGCAAAGAAAGACGAACTTGTTGATTTGATAAAAGGCACCAATAAGATTCAAAATTGTTCCAAAATCGCCTTGAGTAAGTGCACTGGTAAAGGACATGGTACAGAGTTTCTGGTTCGGCTTCACAAAAAGTACAAACATCGTTTTCTCAGAACAGTTGCCAACTTGTCTTTTGATGCTACAAAGGAATCTTCGTCTACCTTTCTTTCTTTCAGATAATCTCTGAATACGTTTTAAAGCAACATTTGTTGCTTTCTTAATATTATCGCTGTTTTTTAACTTGTGAACCGCATGCGCAACACAAGTTATCGTGAGTTGCAGGCAAATGTGTCGCTTGATCGATGCTGTTGTCACGAAGCTCTCTAGAACCTCTAATTTCATTGGATCTTGTTGGCACGAAGCTCTATTGTTTTAGGGCTAGGGTCCATTGTTACCATTGTTTGTATATAATTTTCTCAACCAATCCTGTGAGACGTTCCGAAGAGCTTCGTGGCGGCCTGATCGATGGGCTGTAAACTTTATGCAAATGAGGTACTCTTGCGGCTTACTTTTAAATTGCTGTCTATTGTAATTAAAATAAGCTGTTTTAAAGGTCGAAATTAACAGATATAAGTTAAAGAAGACTCGGCTATCGAAAATGAGAACATCGAAAATCGTAAAATCAATGAGCAGCACAAGTTCTCACTGGATGTGGAATGCGTATGGATTGATGGAAGTCGTTGAAGTACGCTTTTATGGTATGGTAAATGCCCATATAGCCAGCGAAATGATATAAACACAGAGCAACAATTTTTTGTATCACTAAAAACAGCGAAAAAAGAAAGAAAAAAAAAATTTAAAAAATCAGCCCACACCCAGAGTCGATCGCAGTACACCTGAACGGTAGATATGTTCAGTACCACTGAGCCATGTCAACATCTTGAGCACGACGCCGAAAAAAGTAAACATCCTTATTCATCCTTATTGGTATCAACTATTAAAGGCCACCGCACACTAACCGATTTTCTGTTGGCCGCCAAAAAATCTTCACTTGTCGGCTACTGTGTGCGATGAATTCAGACAAGTCTGCGACCAGATCGGTGCTTGTCGGGCGATATCTGACAGTGGTAGATCTCAAAACGTCTTGTCGGGCCTTGTCGGCTAGTGTGCGGTGGAACAAGACAATTTGTCAGGGCTCGCGCATACCTCAACCAATGAGAAATTGCCATGAGAGTCATGTGATCAAGCATTTTTCCAACAAGGCGGAGATCGACTTGATCGCAAGCCTAAACGCGGTTAGTTACGACAAAAAATTGGCTAGTGTGCAGCAAGCTGATGTCCCGACAAATTTTAACCCGATTTTACCCCGACAAAAAATCTGCAGTTCTACGACAAAAAATCGGCCAGTGTGCGGCAGCCTTAAACTGCAGGCACCTCACCGGGCTCGAGAAGGTCTTCATATTTCTTGGTGAGCCAGAAACAAAAATGAAAAATGTCTAAAACACATCACATCGTCCACCCTTGTGAAATGTATAAGCATGATCGTTTCAGTTGTAGTGCCTTCTTATCCAGCTATTACCTTTTTTCCTTGGTATGTTATGATTGAACACTGAACTACTGCCCGTACTCTAAACATGAAAATCAACCGCAATATTCACTAAACCAGATAATATTAAACATAATCCAAAAAATATTTCAATTCATTTGTTCACTTAACAAGTTTGCTCACAGAGCACTTTGATTTGATCTAGTAATGATGTCAACTCACTCTCTGACAGCTTGGGGAAGCGATCGGGATCTGCTATTTCACACAAGAGCGACCACAAGAGCGAGGTTTGAGCAAGCTTGGTTACTATTGTGCATGAGCAGAATATTATTTGCAGCAAAAGCTGATTTAGTTGGTATTACGCATGAGCAGACCATTATTTGCAGGCAGTTATTTGCAGGTCACATGGTGGGCTCCCAGCCAATGAAAATGGGGGAAAAATCCATCGAATGATAATGCAAGTTATGTCTATCTCTACCAAATTATCTTTTTGATGAGGTCTGCTTGGTGCTAAGGTATATCCAGCATTACAAAAGGTATTTAAGTCAGTTGTTACTATTGCACTTCATTTTTGCAGGATTGCAATTTAATAATATCTTAAATGCCCCATGGTTTAAAAAATCAAAATCATATGGAAATGGATTAACTGCCATGATTAACCCTTTGAATACCAGAGGTGTTTCTTGTAGACACCATCAGTCTTTGGGATTGAGGAAAAAAAAATTGTATCCACTGATCTGTCGATATCTTTCTTGATTTGTTTATATTATTTATCTCTTGATACAATAATATGATACAATACATATGCAATATCAGATAAGGTTTCCGCTTAACAAATAGATTCCATGTTGCCGTGTGTCTGTTCAGTAATAGATCACAGATGACCTCAAAATGTGGTAAGAACAAAAAAAGTGGCACAGGAGGCGTAGCCGAGTGTGTCACTGATGTTCTTACCACATTTTGGCGTCTTCTGTGACCGGCAACATGGAATCTATTTGTTTTATATAATAACGAAAAGCCTTTTTACTTCAAAATATTTCAACATAATGCGAAAGCCGGCCTTTGCCCGGCCCGGCTTTTGCCCACTTTTGCGAACACAAAAAAAGCCATTTGATGTGATCTATGATCTATACAAAATGATGCAATTTCATTGGTTACTATGCGTAGCAAAGAATTGTGATTGGTCGTGAAAAATCATGTCACTGTCAAACCTGACTGGAGTGTCTCTTCTCGTGGAATGAAAACTTACAGCGAAAGCAGAATTGAACTGCGAAATCTACAAATCTTGAAGAAAATTCTGGAAAAATCAAGTCAGTTTTTGTCATCGGAGCAGCCCTGTGAGCCGAAAAGCTTGAACGTTGCCTTGAAAATTACAGAGTTGAAAAAATACCCTCGGAAAACTTGTGGTTGCGATCAACCTAGAGGCCATTTGATTCGAGTTTTGAATGAAAGGAGCGTAAATGACGGTGGAGATTTCTGTCTTCATTGGTTGGTGATTCTCAAATCAGCTTGATATAGTGTCGGAGACACATTTTAGCTGCGATACTGTTAACCGTGAGCTGTGGTAAGCTATACTTTGCTCGCTGCTTTGCATGAAACGGACAGGACCATTCGCATCAGAAAGCAAGGTTATGTAAACTTATTTATTTTACTGATTTTAAGAAGTGATGTTTTGATGTTTCATTCCTGAATCAATCAGTGTGTCAACATTTGTTTTGACGTTGGGAAGAGTTGAATTTTTTAAATAAATTAATCTCAGAAACATTTTGTTTACTGGGTTTGTTAAATTCACGAAAAAGCAATGGTTTTCGGCTTCAGACCAAGTTTGTGCGTGGTTTAGTCTCACTCGACTGCCGACTGAGACTGCTCGAAAATTATTTCTGTATCATTTTCGAAAAGAAACGGCTTTATCTTTCGTTTTGTGGCTTCTCGAACCTGTTGAATGCCTCGGCAAGACTTTTTTGTATCTTATCTTTTGCCCAGTCTCGTAAAATATTATCCTTATTCTCAAAACTTTCCGCCATTTTAAAATGGCAGAGGGAAAAACTGTGTAATGATGACGTCAATCGTGCATCTGTCCTCTAATAGATCATAGGCGAGAACCAATCAAAATGCGAGAATAACTTAGGTTATTATATAAAGTATAATAATAACATAGCCAGAAATAAAGGATGCCATTGCAGCAAAGCATGGGCACAATGGGTTATATATTGCTGAACCATAAAGCTTTATCACAAAATACAAAATTATATATACATAAGCAATGAATGAGAAAATTTGGGCTGAGCACATCAAGAACATTATTTCACAGAGATTGTTACATTCAAATGGTCATGACTTTTCCTTCTCTTACCTCTGTATTTCCAGACTATATATATTTAATATGATATTTATTCAATGGGATTCTTTTTATTCCCCCAAATATTCTAGTTGTTAGACAATTAATTTTGTTTCATTAGTGAGAATGATCAGAACTCAAATTGAGGGCTTTAAAAGGAAAAAAAATGAAAAAAAGTAAAGTTAAACAATTCACGCCAGGGTCAGTGAACATAAGTGAATATTTAACAAGACAAAGTCAAGGTGGATGAATACAGGATATTATAGTGGTTGAATATAGCGTGCAATGATATAGTTTATTGAGATACTAAAATATCTGATTCTTGAATTCACCACTGGAAGTATCAGGGAAAGGGATGGCTGTTTGGAGGTACAGTGAGACAGGCTTGCTAAAACCTCTTTCCTCACAATGTCCTAATAAATTGTCATTTTTGTCATTGCATCAGTAATTTGTCTTTATCCCCATCCAGGTGTTTCCTTCAACTTCCTCAACACTTTTCCTATTCCCTTTTGCACATGTCCAATACAACCGTGTTAGGTCACTTCAATTCCAGCATGTTAGTGAGCTTCTTTAACTTTGTTATGACTTCTGCTATGACTGTGTCCATCAACCTCTGAATATCGGAGTGTGTCTATGTTTGTTTTGAATGCCCAAATATGTGCTCAACCCCTTCAGACTCCATGGCTGGGGCAGATCCTTGGTCCTTCGGAGTTTTCAGTACAGTTTATTCTGCTCTCAACAAGTGGTTCACCACACTGTCCTTATGAAAGTGGGAATGGAGTTGACACCTCATATGTGCCCCTACCACTATTCCAGGGTTAATGAAAGTGACAGCAGCACGTCTTATTTGTGGAGAAAATCCTCAGACCTCTGTGCCTCCTTCTTTGAGGAGTATGACTCACTTGTCCAGCCACAGCTTATGTAGGAAAGCTGCAGACAAGAAGGCACGGCCACTTCTGTTGAATTGGTTCTTAAGTGTCCACTGAGATCAACAAAAAAGTGGAAATAGAAAATTTTTCTCACATGTTTTCATTGGCAAAATTCACGATGATCTTGGGTAGGATTATTGTGGGTACAGCCAAAATGAAAATACAACTATTTGTTAAGGGCTTTGATTTCTCTAAGCTTGTGAAACCTTATTGCTGTCTTGCACCAACCCTTACACTAGAAAGCTTTAACATCTTGGACATGAATTTGTGTATTCTGACCAATGCCCCAATTGCCATCATGCTCAGTGAAGACAGTCTCTGACCTTTGTAACCTCAAAATAGCAGTTTATCTGTGGGGTTAATTTTTGAATACAAAAGTGAACGTTAATTCATCTTTCATCTTAACTTTAGAATGTACAGATTTCTATGTCTGTAAAGAGATCAAGGTTCAAGTAAGCTAAGTATGGAATACCACATCTTTATTAACACTCCCCTGGTGGGGCTTTTTTGGCAACAATGCAAAAAATTTAGTGAAAGAATAGTATCATTAAACATATAGTTATTACAAGCTTTTAAGAAGTATTTAATGTAAAGGTAAAGATGCTTATGGGTCATTTGTTTGAGAAGTCCTTGTTTTCTTTAAGGAAAACTTTGAAAGAAGAGGTTGGCTTGAAGGTTTCAACAATATTGTCAAGATTGTTCCAAATATTTGCCATGCTATATTTGAGTTGATAGCTTCAGGTTGTGCGCTCATTATACCCAATTCTTATTGTGACCTGATTGCTAAGAAAGAAAGGTCCTTGACCAGTCATACTTTTAAATGCCTTAACAATGTTTTATTATTTTCAAAGGAAAATGAATTATGTAAATTCAACATTTAACATTTAAATTTGTTTAGTTTCATCAATAAAGTGATACTGACAATAGCAAAAGACATTGTTGTCAGGATATAACTAAAAAAAAAACCAATCTTATCCTCAAAAACCTGCTGGAATAAAAATTTTTTTTTCTACAGTTTGGGCACATCTCTTCAGTGACTTTTAGCTTTTCTTTCAATTCTGAAGAGTTGACCTTTAGATCAGTAACATCCTAGGCTCAAGGTAATCATGACATCCTCTTTAATTACAGAGATTCACTGACTTATTCTTGATACCTGTAATGGTATCAATGCTGTATGCAAAAAATGTCGGCCTTTTGAAGTTGTTTTGTTCATTTTCATGTTGCAGATCCTATATTTTAATCAGGGTGCTGGTGCCATTGATTGAAATCATTTCTGAGCAACGGGTAAGGATGTGTGAAATCTGAATGTAAGGAAATTCAAGAATGAACTTGGGGTGAATAAATGGTTTTTGTTACTTGTATGTCTTTTCATTAGATTTGCTACTGGACCTTTCTGATAGACAATTAGTTCAGTTCTGAGTGTCTCTGGTAATCTGTGACATCCCATTTCCTGAAGAGTTCATTATCAGAAGGATCCAAATATTCAGGATATAACTCAACACCTTGTAGTTCTTGAGACCATACTTGCAGGCTACAGAGCAGCTGTTGCATTTAAGGTGTAATGGATTGGGTTGCTGGACATGTTTTTCATCAAAGTATTGAAGTAGAAATTTCAGTCTACAGTATTTGACATATTCTTCCTTGTCTCTGTCTGTAGGCATTAATTGTATACCATGATATAGATGATAAGCAATTGTTGTCTGACATAGGAGACTAATGTTCTCAGACTAACATCTTTATCTGGGTGTAAAGGATCCTTTTTGAACTCTACATCTCTATTGAACTGCTGCTGCCTCAGTGCAGGGAGTGTTCAGGCCAGACAGCAAAATATCCTTTCTCCACCTCATTTGAGTTGATTGGGTATACCTGTGACATAAAGATGTTAAAATTTTGGTGTCCTTTATTTTACGTGGACTTAACCCTACTTAATATCTCTGCTGTGGATGTTTTCTTGGGAGGGTTTCGTTGCGTCTCTCACCCAGTGCTGTTTGGTCTAGCACAAGAACTAGATCTTCTAAAGAAAAGACTTTTAAGCAGAGGTCTTTCTTGTACATGTACTACAGTGCAATTGGTATCTTTGTTTCTGTTGTAACAAGAAAAAATGCCCACAAATCTTGGAGTGCAAATATTAATTATTTACTTTACTTAGGTAATTCAGAGAGAATGTATGGGTCAGCACCAGAAAAACTGTGCAGTGTGAATTTCCATTCTAAGTGTGTGTCATTGGGGTTGTTCTTGACTGTAGTATGTGCCTTTTTTATATTAAATAAGGAAGCACATGGTCAAAAGTGTTGACTGTTTTTGTGGATTAGTTAGCTGTTTCCCACTTGATAAACTGTTGAAATCCTGTTTAAAGACTCTTCCGGCAAAGGAGTAACATACATACCATCTGATAGACTTCAACCTTGAAGAGGTGCATTTCCTGGTAGCTAGAATAGGATGCATGTGGCTGGCTCATTAACCTGGATATGGCAATATCAATGTGTTCCTTGTAATGCAACCCTACAAGAATCAAATTGACTAAAGATGAAGGGGCAGACTACTAGTGGTTCTTTTTTCAAGATGGAATTGATGTCATGTGGTCATTAAATAAAACTGAGTGCAGTACATGAATAAAGGTTGTTACAGTATTTAATACTGGGAATATGCAGAGATGAACATAACTTTGTCTAACTTTCATTAAGGTAGTAAATATTTGGTCTTGAAAACTGATTGACTCAACTTGCTAATCAGCAAAGATTAACTGTGTCAACCCATGTGTATAATTGGGAAATGTGGAAAATTTCCCTTGTTGGAAGCCCAGTCTCCATCTTTAAAGTATCTTCATCAAGGGTTGACACTGTGTAATTTTTTTGCAAGTAGTGGTTGTTTCTCTCTTTTAGGTCAGTTAGGTCCCTTTGTGCCATATTATTTCCATTTGACCACCCAGTATATTTAATATCATTAAAGTGACACTTTTGTATTATCATGATATTTTGATATCTAGCATTCCCCTAGTTGGCAACTGAAAGATGTACAGCTCCAAGGTTTGCATAACAGTAATCTTCTCCATTTCTGTCTCCAGTTTCTTTCTGGATGAGAGACAACAAGACTACTTCCTCGGTCCTTGTAGTACAAGGCTTCCAATAGACACTTCAATCTGGACAGATAACAAAGTTCAGCACAAGGTGGTCTAATGTTAAATCCCCCATTTTTGTGCAGACGGTGACTCTCATCAATTGTAATGTGGCTAAGTGTGTTTTTTTGATTCCATCTTTGCATTTCTGATGAGGTAGTACTTTCTGGATGTAAGGTGGAGAATCCAACAAGATTATGGTAGATCTTAATTAAAGTAGGAAACATTAAGGTCTGTTGCTCACAGGTGGTTCACTTGATAAAGCATCAAGGAAAGCATTGGAGAAATAACAACAGTAACCCCATCAGTTACTAGTGCTGAGATTGCAAAAGCGATTGTTTTTTGTGCACCTCTTGGCCGCACAGGGGGCAGTTCGACCTTTCTAGAATGGCACCAGGTAGCATCTTTGGGCAACTAGCCCCTGTACACAATTTTTTCCTTTTACAAGCCTCTTGGACCATTGCTTGCACACCTCCTCACTAGTTCTTTCAGGCTACTGGGCCTGAGGCAGGTGTTGGCTAGCATCCATTTCATGTATGAATGACTCAGCACCAGAGCTAAAATGTTGGTATGCCAGCACAGGTGCAGGCGATGTTTCAATCCTCAAGAAGTGTCTGCTGTTCTCGCTAATGGTTTAATGGGTCCCTTTCCTACACAGTGTATTGAACATTTCTAGGAATATCAAGGCATACCCATCCCCATAATTGTCCAGTTGAATGAGGAATACAAGTAAATTTACAAGATTCTGATAGAGAGGTATTTTGTAACTGCAGGTGCATTTCACAAATGGTACTATTATATATTGTTGGAGAAGCTGGCGACGCTGGCTGTTCAAGTTGACTTTTCACATGTAAGAATGATCAATAAGAAAACACTTTTCAACAAAAGAAATTAGCTTCTATTGTTTCTTCACTGTGGTATACTGTGTCTAGCTTGCTGCAGCATTTGGCCACATCTTTCCAGGACGATATTGAGGAATTCATCCCAGAGTGGTGAATTTGCAGTAGAACACTTCAGTAAAGACAAGATTTTACTGCATTTTGGGTAATACTTTCAGGTGGTACTGTATTGTTTCACAATCAGGAACATTGTTTGGGTAGTCCTGTCAAGGCAGTATGTCAGAACAGTGCTTTGATCATGAAGAGCTTCAGCAACTGCTTCTACCTCAACATGAGGCATGCCTCCAGACCTTATGCAATTGGTTATTCTTTTGCATTCTTAAAATTTCTTGGATCTATTTCGGGGAGATAGAGGTGAGCCATTAATTTCACCCGAACCTGAGTACAATCAGCAATCATCTTGTGGTACAATTATGTAGCCATAAGTGACCTAAAGCAGTCATTGGTAGTCCCCTCTTGGCCTGCAAATGAAACCAGAACTCTGGAGCTGGAATAAAGAAACTTGACAACTGACAACTTACAACCAAACTATACTAGTTCAGTTATCAGACATAATTAGTTTTGGTTATAAAAAATGATGCAACAAATATTGAATCTGATTGCCCAACAATTGAACTGGGACACGGCTTTCTTCAAATTTCTCAGAGCCTTTATTCTCTCCTAGTTTTAGTAACAATTTTTATTTATTTCAGTCTTGTTCTGATGTCCTTCACACTCATCCTGTGGACATCAATACTTAATTGTAGTGTTTCGTCACCATCCCTTGGTTGATACATATTCTGGGGTGCTTCCTCTGTTCAAAATGTTCTGAGGTCCAGTACTGTTTCTCTTGTTGTATTTGTTTGAATCCTTTGATACCCTTGACCCTTAATGTCAAAATTTGTTGAACAATCAGAGATTTTGAGACTATTTTAGGAAAAAAATCATTAAAATTCAAGATTTAATCAATTATGGCTGATTATATATCATAATAAGGCTGATAAAATGTGCCATCAAATGGACTATGGTATGGATGTTTTCTGCATAAATTATGTGTGTCAATTCATGAAATTTACATAAATTATGGAAATTAATATTCTTTTAAACCAGGTTACAAGAAAACACCAGAAATTTGTAAGAATGTTGCAAGTTCGATGTTTTAAGTGACAGGTAGCTTGAAGTCTAAACAGAATGCAAGGATGTCGGAAACAACAACAGGGTTGTTTATTCCAGATGAACGCAGCAACTCCACTCAAGACTTCGCAACAAGCACACACTAGGCTTGTAACTACACTTGGACTTCCGTCACTCTTGCATAAACACGGCCTCTTGCCAGATATCCACGTAACCTCTCTGTTACACTTCCACAAATGCGACCTCTGTCGAAACTTTACAGGTGACCTTCTTCGCACTTCAGTAAACACTACTGACTCGCGAGATAACTCTCTCGAAACACTCCTGGGAAAAACCTCAAACACTACTGGGATAAAACCATATAAGAACTACACCGATTCGTTTATATACTTCACAGCATAAGATTCTAGATCTTTCTGGCTCTACTAAATAAAGTAACATTACAATGTAAAACTATTTACAGCAGCAGACGTAAACGAGTAAAATAAATTGCTTAGTCACCGTGACACGAAACTAATTAATATACGAGAAGATTCGAGACTAAATTAGCATATTCGCGAATGTTCCAAGTCACACAACTATTTTTCATAACAGAGAAGAATACAAATCTTACAAGTTTCTGCAAAAAAGTACATGTGGGATTTTCCAAACCACAGATGACTTGAAGATTCCAAATTCCTTGATCTTTTTGTCAATAACACAAGACCAGAAGGGCATCAGAACTTTCTTACAACTGATTTTATCTTCACAGGATGGTAAGAAGTCAGCCACAGTGACATGTTTTGAGTGTACTCTGATGGTAGTCAGGCGGGTCTTTTCCTGAAACTTCATCTGCAATGGCAATCATGTTAAACATGTGAATGGATTTGTTTTTGTTGTCATTTGTTTCACATTAACTTATAACTAATAAGTCTAATTTATCTCCTATTATTTGATAACCGCATGACATCGTTTCTGGTAGTCTTTTAATGGCCACATCACAAGCCTCCCTTGGATCACTGATGCCCTCTTTCTCTCCTATGGCAACGAGCTCTTCAGCACATTTTATTGCAGACTCCTCAGAATAGAGGTCAGCATGTTATCTGAAAACAGCACTTGCAGATTCCTTTGGTGATGCCAGACATGCAAAATGAAGACCATTCACATCAATGGTTTCAAAGTCATGATGTTGAATGCCTGGCTCCTCCTCTCTAACTTTGGACTCGCTCTTCTTTTGATCAAGCAAGGATGCAAACTCTGATAGGGTAGCTTTTCTGTCTTTTTAACAATGGTAACAGGGTGAGGGCAAATTCCAGGCTGATGCAGCACTTCAAGACCCTGAAATAAAGCACCATGTTAATTTAATTTTGCCTTCACTGTTTTTTTTTTATACTGAAAAATGTGAAAAGGGTCAAAGAAATAAATAAGGGAGTACTTAGTACATACTTTTTCCTAAAGGTTAGAAAGAGTTGGGAGAAGCTAACTGTTAATTTCAAATAATTTATTTGAATCTGCAACCCAGTAGCAAAGGCCTGCAAAACTACTTTTGATCAAAAGGCAGTTGTTTGCATTATATTTTAAAAAGAGCCAATGAATTGTTAGAGTGCACCTGTGTCATTAAGATCATGAAAAGGATATATGTAAGGGTAGTTTTGGTATAAGAAAAGATAGGTTCAGTAGAATGATAGGAATTATTTAAGGTTATCATGATTGATGTATATGTTGTGTGAAATACTTACTGTTCTCCCAGTCCTGGAATGTCTCATAACCAATCCAATGCGGTATTCTAATGCAGAGAGCTGTGGACACCGGCACCTAAGGATCATCAAGGCCACTGTAAGCCTCATATTTGAAATCTTCTTTGCTTGTTTGTTTTTGCCATGTGGCATGTGGCTGTTGTTCCCTCTTTTGCGTCGGCAAAGTGCATAAATGTTCCAGTAGGTTAGTTGTTAACGGCCCTTGAGAACAGAGTTCACTCCCAGGGGGGAGGGTACTCCCATGTATGGGCTATATAGGTACGTGCCGTGGAATAGGGTATGGTTTTTGAGGTTCTCAGTCCTTCAATAGGATATCTTTTCTGACCCTTTTGTAACTGTGTTCCTGGTGTGGTCCTTAGATAGGGTAGCTAAATTGTATTATCTAATACTGGAGTGTGAAAACGCCCGCCTATACGAATGTTTTTGTTTAAACTTGATGTATCCTTTAAGTATTAACGAAATGATTTTGCAACAGAGATTTAATGGCCTTGAATAGGGTGTCATTTTCGTGTTTGGGCCTTAAAAAGGGTTTCAATTTTCGCTTGCTTAGTCCTTAAATAGGGTTAGGGTTTAAGAGCCTTCGCGGCACACCCCTATCCAAAATTCACAGGAGTACCCCCAGGGAGTTCACTGTCAACTTTGTTGAGGCTAAACTGCAGCAGTTCCTGACCATTTCTTCCCCTAAGCTAGCTAGTGTTTTTGGAAGAACACAAGGCCTCCATTTCAGCATTCATGTTTGATGACAATACTTCTTTCATGTTGGTTCTTGCCTTTGAGTTGTACTTTTATAGCCTCGACGAATGGACCACTTAAAACCTTCTTTTTGGGTCCAGAGGGATAGTCGATACTAACCTGAAAACCATGCAGAAGTTATAATAAGTTATGACGTAATTAAGCTTACAAGTAAGAGTGATTCAGAAATTTTGCCACATATTAAAGCTTTCTAATTGGATAATTAAACGAGACTTACCTGTACATTGAAGTTTGATTGAGATTCTATCACATGACCAAGGAGGCAACAGATCACATGAGATAGCACAGCGCATGCGCGAGTCATTATTCAAAGCATGTGGATGTGTCAGAATGTTATAATAGACTGGGTTAGGGTGCTAACCAGAGATCTCACCAACAATGGGTGCGCCTCGGTGGGCCTGGGTGGGCATGTGATCTCCTGCCTCCTTGGTCATGTGATAGAATCTCAATCAAACTTCAACTTACATGTAAGTCTCGTTTAATTATCCAATTCTATCACATGACTAGAGGCTAGGAAATCCCATGAGACTTTTAAAGCTCTGACACAACCACATCAAAGACAATATAGCCCTACATGGGTATATA
>JAHPZR010050898.1:0-15000 GCA_019787425.1 Platygyra sinensis | reverse complement strand
AAATGTCATGAATTTTGAATTGAACAATGTATTTCAGTGGTTAACATCAAACAAATTAACACTAAACCAAAACAAATCAAATTTTGTTATCTTCCGCTGTATCAGAAATGTCTTCCCTTTGTTTGACAATTTGTATCCTTGATCACCAAACAAATACATTGATGTATTTGGAATGTGAAGAATGTGTTAAATATTTGGGAGTCCTCATAGACTATAGACTTTTGTGGAAGAATCATGTCGATTCTATAGCATTGAAAATTAGTAAAACCATAGGACTGCTGTCAAAATTAAGACATCACACACTTGTTAATATTTACAATTCCCTTATTACTCCGTATTTGTGTTATGGTTTAACTGTGCGGAACCTAGCCAGCAAAACCCATTTAAATAAGGTTTTAATTCTCCAAAAAGATGTCCTTTGTTTTATTTATTTCTCTGATAGACGTGATCATGCAATTCCTTTATTCTTGAATGCTCATATTTTACCTATAAATTTTATGCATTACAAATTACTGGCCAAAACAATGCATGACATAAGTAGTAACCTTGTGCCATAACATCTGAAGGACCTGTTCATTCCTACTAACTGCGAAAATCTATTCTTACAGTACATGAGCCTTGGTCTCTAAGAATTTCTATATCCAGAAATCAAACACTGAAATTAAGAGGAAGTCCTTTTCAACAATTGGTGCAAAACTGTGGAATGAGATACCAACCAAGTTAAGGGCACTCCCTAAAGCTACTTTTAAAAAGAAGATACGAATGATTTTGTTAAAAAATATTGGAAAATGAAGATTCTTATAAAGATTTAGAATTCATACATACACACACACACATACATACAACACATTCATTTTGGACACTCAAAGACAACAACAAACCTTTTACTATCAAGTGGAGAAGTATTAAGCAGTGCAGACCTTACAGCAACATTAGCAACAAATGTAATTTATGTCTTTTTGAGAAGTTTGTAATCATCTGCAAGAAGAATTTGTGCAGTATATATACAAGCGAAACGAACTAGCAAGTTCGTGCCCCCACAGAAGCAGATACCTACTCAGGAACTTTGTGATAAAGTAATGCAATCTTTTGTAACACACGCTTTGTGTTATAGGTTCTTTTTATTTAATTGCATATAGCATTATTTTGTTTTTTCACCTCATAGCAACTGTTTTAGAGTTTTTATATCTCATAGCAACCTTAAGTTCGCTTTCAATTGCCAGTTCTTGTAATTTAACGGTCATTTGTTATTGCCTGATGAGTGTGGTCATTCTTTGACCATACGAAACAGCATTGTAGCAATAAAGCGATGAACTGAAATCTTGCTACCATTGATCATTATTACCACTGCTCCTCTTAGAGTTGAGCGGTCTCTAAATTTATTCTGTTCAAGTTCAAGAAGTACATACATACTTACATGTTTATTGACCAGTTCCCCAAAGGGGTTTTCAGCGTCAATTACAAAAAAACATATACAAATTATTAAAATAATAACAATTAAAAATAATTCAAGTATCATTCCTTCCTCTTAAATTTGTCTAAAAGTGCCCCTCCAAGTTTATTCCTAAAACTATGAACATCAATGCATAACTTAATTGTTATAAATTATTCCAAATGTTCACTGCCCTATAGTGGAAAGTTTTCTGCCCAGTAGCAGACCTAAATAAATGGATATTTATCATCTGCGAATTTCTGGTTTTCCAGCTACTTACAGTACTATGTCTAGTTAATTTTTCACAAAGGTACACAGGGGCTAGTTCCAACATGCTTTTAAAAGCTAAAACATCATCTCTAAAACATAATTGATCTTTGAGGGGTAACCTATTTAGTGATTTAAGCATTCATCATATTCATCATTTCAAAAGATGATTTTTACTCTTCTTAGCTGCATGTACTTCCTTATTCAGTTCCAATCCTGTTCTGTCCTAGATACTTTGAGTTAACTATGTAGCCTTAGTGAACTGTAATACGAATTTCTCTTAAGTAGTTCTTCTTTTGCCTTTTCTGTAATATGTTTTTTTAACTAAGGCTAGCAGATTTCGTTTATTTTTATTGTTCCTGGCCTGCCTCAATTAGCTTCTGCTACTTGTGGTGCTAGGTCTGTTAGTACTGTATATGTGCAAAAATGTAATAAAGTAGATACATACATACATACATACATAAAGTTGTCTTGTCTTGTCTAACTTTCATTAAGGAAGTAAATATTTGGTCTTCAAAACTGATTTACTCGACTTTCCAACCAACAAAGATTAACTGTTTCAACCCATGTGTATAACCCTTTCCCTACTAGCCACACCCAAATGAAAATGTCTCTACTTTCCCAGGCCCCTGATCAAGAACATAATAGAAATGGACCCAAAATCAAACATGCATGCTCAGTAGATTTGTAGAGTTAGACAGGGGTTTCAACATACAGGAATTCCAGTCTAGTGTTTAATTAATATCCTGTAAAAATATAGTTGAAATTAAGTTTTAATTAAGTCTAATTCATAGCTAAACGTTTGGCTCAATTAAATTTGAATTTGCTGCCATTACTTTAAGCTTATATCATTGGCTCAGTTTAGCGGTAAATAGTTCTTATTATCACAACAGGAACAAAAATGATTAAATATATTTACAAAATGGCTGAAGTGTTATTCCTTATCAGAAAAACTTAGAATTTACATTGACAATCGT
Source organism: Platygyra sinensis (assembly GCA_019787425.1). Classification (NCBI taxonomy): domain Eukaryota; kingdom Metazoa; phylum Cnidaria; class Anthozoa; order Scleractinia; family Merulinidae; genus Platygyra; species Platygyra sinensis. The sequence goes on along the minus strand of JAHPZR010050898.1, from coordinate 12,324 downwards.
TCTTATTCAGAATGAAACTGAAGGAAACAAGGATCCTTGAACAGAGCAATGCCACACTGTGCACACTGGTATGTGGTCTCCTTCGCTCGATTACTTGAAGTCTTTCATCCGTCTTTCTTGCATTAAATGCAGTGCCTCTTTCTTGCATTTCCTTCCCTTTGAATGATGAAATGTCCTGTAGCATTCTCTGGAGTACTGTTAACTTATAAAGCTGCTGCTTTCATTGTGCACTTTCTATTTTCTGCTTGACTCAAAACCCCAGCAAAGAGTTGTTTTGCAATGCAAAACGAAAGTCGACTAGGGTCCTTCTTCCCCTCCTTTGGACATTTTTTTATAAAGTGATAAAGGAATTAACGAGAGAGAGATTGAAAATAAACCAGAACAAGTACTTGTACAACTTTTTAGAGGGTTGACAGGCACTGTAGTGTGATCAAAGTTGGTCAGAGTGATGTTCACCACCCATGCTGTTGCTGTACAAATCAACACACGCCGGTTTCTCGACACGAACAACGTCTCCATTTCTTTTTCGTCTTTCTTTCACAGTTTTTGGCACAAAGGGATTAAAATTGGTTGAGAAGATATTGACATCATGTTTATCATGCTATTTTGTGTAAACAAGATTGCCTTTTTGCTTGCAGATTATTTTGCCTTCTCTCTTCAGCTTTCTACACAAAGATGGTGGTAACCCGGCACAACCTGCACAAAATGTTAAGCAGGTGTAAGTTCCTTCATTCTGAAGATCTTGTAATAATTTTTGGGGAAGAAAAAAATTATCAACATACACATAATGATTTTTTTTTTTGAAATGGGGTTCATCAATTCCATGACCACGCTGTAACCAAGGCTGTTTGCAAGAACGTGGCCAGATTGTTTACCAAGGTAAACTTTGTGATTGTTAACAAAGCCGTTTGAAGCAGCGGCTGCCATCTACACTTTTATTCTGTATTTTGTCGGCTTTGCTGGCATATACTGGTGAAAAGAAAGCCTTCCTTGAAAACTATCATTTCTTCATTGCCTTTTTTCAATTGAACAATCGTTGAAGTGAAAGAAACTGCTGATATTTTCAAAGCAATTTTTGGTCATCACTTTTTGAATTCCTTCGTTGCTTAGCAATGGATCACTTGACCAGTAATCAGCAGTACATGAAAGAGGATTTACAGCCATCACAATACCTACACCAAGTGCTTTTATTTCAATGAGTGTGACATCTTGCCATTTGTCAAACGCTTGGCCTGCTAGTTTTTCTGGAGCATAGTGGTTTGTTTCTCGCACAATAACATTGAGTAGGCAAAGTAAAATCGTCAACATGAATGTTACTCAAACAATCTGTCCACTCAACTGGTTCATCGCCTTTGCCTGCGCTTCCACTCTCATCAGTTTCATCGCTCTTGTCCTCCACTTCACTGATGTCAATATCCGAGTCTTTGTCATCCATTTCTTCATCAGAACTACCGAAAATATCATGATAATTGTCTCTTGGAATCTCCAATGGTGGAGCAAAACGCCATGATAGTTTGAATGCAAACGATCGATCAAGAAATAAATTTTGCATGTGCTTGTTTAACAGAGCAGATAATTTATGCACAGTTGCTACGATATGACTGGCCAATGTTTGATAAATAATAAGAAAACAATAGAGAGCAAAGACTGCCAGTCCAGGAGAAGGGAGAGTAGGTTATTTTGTTATGGCAGTACAGGGCGGCATAGGAAGATGGCGCATATTTTTGCAGGGTGGTACAGGGTGGTGTAGTAGGGAAAGGGATAATTGGGAAATGTATGGAAAACTTCCTTTGCTGGAAGCCCAGTCTCCATCTTTAAGATATCTTGACCAAGGGCTGACACTGTGTTATGTTTTTGGAAGTAGTCATCTTCTCTCTTTTAGGTCAGTAAGGTCCCTTTGTACTTTGTTCCATATTATTTCCATTTGACAACTCAGTATATTTAGAATTTCATACTAAAGTGACACTTTTATATTATTATGATATTTTGATCTCTTGCATTCTCATAGTTAGCAACTGAAAGATACACAGCTACAAGGTTTGCGTAACTGTAATCTTCTCCATTTCTGTCTCCGGTTTCTTTCTGAATGAGAGACATCAAGACTACTTCCTCGGTCCTTGTAGTACAAGTGGCTACCAATAGACACTTCAATCTGGACAGATGACAAAGCACAAGGTGGTCTAAAGTCAAACCCCCTTTTTTGTGCAGACGGTGACTCTCATCAATTACAATGTAGCTAAGTGTGTTTTTGCAATTCCATCTTTGAGAGTATTTTTTGCATTTCTCATGAGGTAGTATTTTCTGTTTTTTCAAACAAAAAGATGTAAGGTGGAGAATCCAACAAGATTATGGTAGATCTTAATTAATGTAGGAAACATTAAGATCTGTTGCTCACAGGTGGTTCACTTGATCAAGCATCAAGGGAAGCATTGGATAAATAATAACAGTAACCCTAGCAGTTACTAGTGCTGGGATTGCAAAAGAGATTGTTTTTCCTGCACCACTTGGCAGCGCAAGGGGGCAGTTCTACCTTTCTAGAATGGCACCAGGTAGCATCTTTGGGCAACTAGACCTTGTACACAATTTTTTTCCTTTTTTAAACCTCTTGGACCAGGCTTTAAAATATTGGAAAATCTGCCATCAAAATTGCTGCCATTTTCAATGTAGAATTTGCCAGTCACCCTGTGTTTCCTCCCCTCTCCATAATTCCTTGGACACCTCCTCACTAGTTCTTTCAGGCTACTGGGCCTGAGGCAGGTGTTGCCTGGCATCCATTTCATGAATGACTCAGCACCAGAGCTAAAATTTTGGTATGCCAGCACAGGTGAAGATGACGTTTCAGTCATCAAGAAGCGTCTGCTGTTCTTGCTACTGGTTGAATGGGTCCCTTTCCTACACAGTTTATTGAACAGTTATGCAGTCATCTTCTCTCTGGGAACATCAAGGCATACATATCCTCACTTAACTGAGCCATTGCTGTCTATAATTATCCAGTTGATTGAGGAATACAAGTAAGTTCACAAGATTCTGATAGAGAGTTATTTTGTAACTGCAGGTGCATTTCACAAATTGTACTGCTATGTTTTGTCGGAGAAGAGGCTGGCGACGCTGGTTGTTCTAGTTGACTTTTCATATCTAAGAATAATCAATAAGAAAACACTTTTCAACAAAAGAAATTAGCTTCTATTGTTTCTTCACCATGGTATACTGCGTCTAGCTTGTTGCAGCATTTGGTCACATCTTTCCAGGATGATGTTGAGGAATTCATCCCAGCGTGGTGAATTCACAGTAGAACACTTCAGTAAGGACAAGATTTTACTGCATTCTGGGTAATACTTTCAGGCAGTACTGTATTGTTTCACAATCAGGAACATTGCTTGGGTTGTCCTGTCAAGGCAGTATGTCAAAACAGTGCTTTGGTAATGAAGAGCTTCAGCAAATGCTTTTACCTCAACATCAGGCACACCACCAGACCTTATGCAATTGGTTATTCTTCTGCATTCTTAAAATTTCTTGGATCTATTTCTGGGAGTTAGAGATGAACCATTAATTTCACCCAAACCTGAGTACAATCAGCAATCATTTTGTGGTACAATTATGTAGCCATAAGTGACCTAAAGCAGTCATTAATAGTCTCCTCTTGGCCTGCAAATGAAACCAGAACTCTTGCGCTGAAATAAAGAAACGTGACAACTGACAACTTAAAAGCAAATTATACTAGTTCAGTTATCAGACATAAGTACTTCTGGTTATAAGAAATTATGGAACAAATATTGAATCTGATTGCTAAACAAATGAACTGGGACACAGCTTTCCTCAAATTTCTCCGAGCCTTCATTCTCTTCTGGTTTTAGCAACAATTTTCATTTATTTCAGTCTTGTTCTGATGTCCTTCACACTCATCCTGTGAACATCAATACTTAATTGTAGTGTTTCATCACCATCCCTTGGTTGATACATAGTCTGGAGTGCTTCCTCCGTTCAAAATTTGCTGATGTCCAGTACTGTTTCCCTTGTTGTATTTGCTTGAATTCTTTGATACCCGTGACCCTTAATCTGTCAAAATTTGTTGAACAATCAGAGATTTTGAGACTATTTAAAGAAAAAATCATTAAAATTCAAGATTTAATCAATTACTGTCGGGAATCAGTTTTTGCCGACAAAGGAACTCACAGTCTGTTGATTTTAACAGTTTTAATAGCACAGCATCAAGCCTAGCTTTTACAATTCTTTTTCTTGACTCCCTCTTTCTCATTGAAAAACTACCCGTCTCACATATCAAAAAGACTCAAAGTTTAATTGGGTGAAATTGACTCTAGCTGTCATCACCGGAAAACATAAACATGCGAAATGCAAACTCGCAGTCACAACACTCTCCCCCTAATTGATACCGGAGGTGTCAAATACAAAACAAATGAGAATAAACGTTTCTTTAGTGTTCTGTTACGAAAAGTTATTGCGTGACTAGTACTTGGAAGATTCACGAATATGCTAATTTTGTCTTGAATCTTCTAGCATATTTAATTAGTGTCGCATCATAGTGTATTTTTAGTTGTTTATGTCTGCTGCTGTAAATAGTTTTATATTGTAATGATACTTTATTTAGTATAGCCGGAAAGTTCGAGAACGTTATGCTGTAAAGTATATAAGTAAATGGGTGTAGTGTTTAGATGGTTTTATCCCAGGAGTGTTTGAGGTTTTATTTCCCAGGAGTGTTAAGAGAATAATCTTGTGAAGTGTGACGAAGGTTGCGTGTAATCGACAGAGGTCGTGTTTGTGAAGTGTAACAGAGAGGTTACGTGCATATCTAGGCAGAGGCCGTGTGTCTATACAAGAGTGATGGAAGTCAAGTGTGGTTATAAGCCTGGGGTGTGTTTGTTGTGAAATCCTGTGTGGAAATACTGCGTTCGTGTGGAATAAATATCCTGGTTGTGTTTTTCGACATCCCTAAGGTCTGTTTTGACTACAAACTACCTACCACTAAAAACATCGAACTTGCAACATGTTCACTTCTAATTCTGTTGTTCTTCTTGATCAGCAATAGCCTTTATGCTTCTTGTCCTTCACAATTCCTTTTAACCATTTTAAAGCTGCAACGAAACTTCCCCTGTTGTCAGAGTGCACCTTTTGTGGCCTGCCCCTTCTTGCTATGAAGTGCTTGAAGCTTTTGATGAATTCCTCAGTTGTTTGGTTAGTCAACAGCTCCAAGTGGATGGCTCTTGTGAGACTACATGCAAACAGCAAAATGTAGGCTTTCCCGTCTCCTCTTTTCTTGCCAATCTTGTCGGAAATTGGACCGGTGTAATCGACGCCCACTACTTGGAGTGGGACTGAACCAGAGGTACGGTCATTTGGAAGGTTTCCAGGAGGTGGCTTTTGAAATGCTGCGGCTTGGAAATTCTTGCATCCAAAACAACCTTTGATTGCTCTTTTAGTTAAACTTCTCAGGCGGGGTATCCAAACATCGCACCTGAAAAAGCCATAGTGAGACCAACTCCCCTGTGTGACGTCATGATATGTGCATCCTGGGTTAACTTCTCTGACAACGGGGCATCTGGAGGCAGGTAAATTGAATAGCTCCCTTGTATTCTACCACGACACTCGTACAACCCCAAACCATTCTTCTGCAAGTCGAGTCTTAACTGGTCTTGCTTGAAATTCTCTGTTCCACTGTAGCTTTCTTGTGCTCTCTTGAACCACCACTGTGCTTGCTTTTCAGTCTTGGCCATCGTCAAAGGACGTTGGGTTCATGTTTCTTTGCTCAACTTGCAGTTGTCCAGGAGACGCCTGATCCATGCTGTTACTCGAATTGTTGTCCAGTTGTTGTGTTTCTCTAAGATGTCATCCAACTCGTTCTTGGTCTCTACAGCAGTCCGGAAGAGTTCCTTTGTTAACTTAGCTTCTGCTTCTGTTTCCTCCGTTGGTTCTCTGAGTAGATGAGGTGGCCAGCACTCAGGATCTGCCAACCATTCCGGTCCCTTCAACCACAGCCTTGGTAACTTGTCTCCATCACAGCCTCTGCTGCCGATGTCTGCTGGATTCTGACTAGTTCCCACATGTCTCCATTCTATGAAATCTTTCTCTCTGATCTTCTGCGCCCTGTTTGCCACAAACTGTTTATAGGTACTTCCTCCTCCTCCCTTGATCCAATGGAGGGCCACCGTGCTATCAAGCCATCCATAAACTGATTTCAGGGCTGCCCTTGAGGGGCGTTCCTCACGTTTTCTGCAAGGTTTGCTGCCATGTGCGCTGAGACCAGTTCTAGCCTTGGGATAGTTAGCCCTTTCTTCGCAAGGCGTGCTTTGGCTGCTAATAGTCTTTGATTTGAACCACTTGCTTGATGAACCACGGCATACACGGCAACTGCTGTCCCTGTCACACTTGTATCTCCGAACACATGCAAATTGATGGCATCAATCGCTTCCTGGGAATCTGTCACATGGCGTGGAACTGAAAGTTGGTCAGGTAGGTTCTTCTCAAATTGTTTCCACCTTCTTTTGATGTACTCTGGTTTTTTATTTTTTTTATAATTTTTTTTATTGTGATCCTATTATGTACAATTTTACAACAAAACAACGTTACTTACATCACTTACACTACTTACAAATTACAACGATATTACTCATACAGGCAAAGCTAAAAAAAATACACTCCAACCAATTACTACTGTTACTAAAACACTATTCTAACAACTAACAAAAGTACTATACGAACAAAGAAAAGAATATATATATAGGGCCATGAAATACTAAATTAAAGCTGTTTGACTCGAGAAAAGGAGAAACCTAGTGTCATTCAATTAAAATTGCCTTTCTAGAACAAAAGTTCAAAAGTTCAAAGGAGAGATCAAGGAGTTATAATGCCTGGAGCATTTTGCGCCACTTCTGTTCGAATGCGTTTTGTGTTCCTGTAATAATTGAAATGTGTTTTTCTATTTTTAAGTTGCTTCTAACCTGATTAACGTATTCTATTGAGGATGGTCGAATATTTTTATACTTACAAGAGTAAATGTAAAATCTGCCAAGTAGTAAACAATGATTGAATAACAAGGCGCTTTTCTCTCCTTTGAGACCTAAACATTGACATAGAGTTAAAGCTTGTGAGGCTGGTATCAAATCGACAGAGACGAAAAATTGTTGAACGCTATTCCAAAAGGCTTCTGTGATCGGGCATTCCCAAAAAAGATGAAGCAACGTTTCTTGTGCTGATTGACAAAAGCAACAAAGATTTGTTTCCGAAAGTTTAATTTTAAACAGAAAAGAATTTGTAGCTATTCTCCTGTGGAGAAATTTGAACTGGAAGTTCCTTAATTTCGTGCTTGATGTACATATCCTAGGTAGTAGATAAATAGACTCCCAGTCCAAATTTTCCACATCGACGAATCCACAGTCTTTAATCCATTTGTTTTGGCTTTTTTCTGGGCGAGTACACTTCTTGGTAATGAGGATTTTGTAAGCTGCTTGACTTGGTTTGTTGGATGAGTTTAACTTAATAAGTAAATTTTCTAAAATTTTTTCACCTGGCAGTGACAATTCCAGAGATCTCATAGCACTCCTGATAGCCGAAGTTACTCCACAAAATTCGAGGAATGAAACTGGAAAACAAAACTTTTCTTTGAAACAGTTGTAAGATATTATTCTTGAATCACTTGTCATCAGATCATTAATTTTCATCACCCCTGCATTAGCCCAGTGTGGTAGTCATGACAATCAGAATGGCATAAACAGTTCATGTAGGATCTGCAACCAAAGCCAGTTTCTGGACCAGGCTGACAACGGGAAGAAGAATTTCCAGTCAGCTTGTGGATGACACCAGCCATTGGCTTTGGGGGGATCTGAAGAGGTGGCATGTTCATAATTCAGAAATTCTCCTTGTACCCAATGTATGCATTGACCATAATTGCATCCAAAAAGTTAAACATTCTTGCTCACCATCTCCTGGACTTGTGATCAATTGCATAATAATTGCTCACTCTCTGATCAAAAACCAGGCTACCAAGCAACAAGCAAATACGCTAACTGAAGCAAGAGGCAAAAATACACCGACGTAACTAAACTAAATGGCACTCACCAAACTATTCCACCAATGATTTGGCTGCGTGAATTATAACATCAGGTGGGGTTCTAATATATTGTTTATAAGCATCACTTTTCCACCGACCCAGGACCTGAATAAGGTGATCTGGAACACCGGCCTTCGCTGCAGAGGTGGCAGCCCCAATTCGAAAACTGTGGCTGGAAAAATCACCAGAAAGACCAGCAGAAAGGACAATGGCTCTTAACCTGTCTGTGACCAGTGAGCGAGTTAGCGGAAGACCATTTTCTAAAAGAAACAAGGGGCCAGGATGTTGACCACGACGTGCCAAGTAGGAGACCACAGCTTGGACAGCATATAAAGGCGGCGAACCCAATCCAATCAAAATGTTACACCCTTTTCGAAAGGGGTCAGTTTTAGGAAGCTTTGATAAAAACTTGAAGGCAAGATGGATTGAGAGGAACATCCACAGAAACATCGGACACGGACAGATGGACACTCTGGTTGAAGGCTGATAGGCTAGGGACAGTGAACTCAGCAGACTGCAAAAAAACAAAATAAGCCAAAAGACAGGCAGCCCAAAACATAACATCGTCAAACGACTTGAGAAAGATGACAGAGTAAATTATGCGAAGAATGTTACTGGAAACTGGTAGGCGTGGCCTGGAAGGTAGGGCACCCTGAGAACGCTGATTCCTCTAACAACTCTTTGAAGCCGAAGGCAGTTCTCCAGGGGGTCGGGGAATCCTTGATCGACATGAAGAGACCGCACTGCAGATAGGTACACTTTAATAGAAGAGTGTCGCAGGGAATCGGCCAGGAATGTGGCAAAAAGGCAGAGGGTCCATTCCGAAGCTGGGCATGGAGAACCATAGGGGCTGAGGTGTCCAGTCATGATGCAGAAATTTACAAACTTTTCCTGTGCACAAGAATAGGTGCGGCGAGTTGAGGAAGCAAGACCTTGGTACATGAACGAATGGCAGCGAGCTTCTAAATGACTATAGAAAGCTGGGCTAAGAGCTGAGGAGGGATGAAGGTTGGAATCTTCTTGGCCTGAAAATTGAAGCGAGACAGGGTGTCAGCTATGCCGTTATTTCTTCCTGGAACATGAATTGCAGCAAATGTAAAACTGAAGCAGGCTGCAGCTTTGAGTAAGCTACGCAACAAATGCATAATATTTGGGTCTGGAGATGTCTGCGAGTTAAGAATGTGAACAACAGCTTCGTTATCAACGTGAAACAAGATACGCCTGTGGGACCAACCAGGACCCCAAACATGGGCTGCTAAAACAACCGGAAAAAGTTCCTTGTAAGCAATGGACAGTGGAAATTGAAGGGTAGACCACCGACCATTGAACCATTCGTTGTCCAAAAAGGCACCATAACCAATAGCACCAGATGCATCAGAACTGACGGAAAGTCAGGCAAGGGCTCAAGAGAGGGAAAAAGGAAAAAGGATATGCCATTCCACTGACCAAAAAATTCTACCCACCAAGCCAAGTCCTTTCTAAATTCCACATTAAGACGTATTGGATGAGAATCATTGCGGAAACAAGACAATAAATCGATCATCCGGCGAAGAAAGGTGCGACCTGGCCACACCACCATGCAGGCATGATGCAACCGACTGATCAAAGATTGAAGATCTTTTTTAGTACAACATTTGTGGGTGGACCAGTGGGATAGTGTCTCTTGCAAAGCAGAAAACTTATCAACAGGAAGGCGAGCAATCTGAGCTGCTGTATCTAATTCAATTCCCAAGACCACGATGCATGTTGCTGGACCCACGCACTTCTGAGGATGCAAAGGGAGACCCAACCTGGCAACCACTGCTATGGCTACTTGAAGGTTGGAGGCACAGACCACTGAGTTTGCTGGGGCAGCCATGATGAAATCATCTAAATAATGCAACAAGTCCAGAATGCCGTAGTTATGGACCAAAATCCACTCGACCAATTCTGCGACTGAGTTGAAAATAGCTGGAGCTGAACGAAGCCCAAATGGTAAAGCGAGATCAATGTAATAAGCATTGCGCCACTTCAGGCCCAATAGATGGCGGTCCGAAGGATGAATGGCAATATTCCGATATGCAGAATCAATGTCAAATTTAGCCACGAGGGCCCCCGGCCCAAATTTAGAAACCATCTTAATAATATCATCCATCTTGATGTACTGGTGATGCCAGGATTCTGGATCAATTCCATCGTTGACACTGTGGCCTAGAGGCGAGGATAGGTCCACGATAAGGCGCCATTTGCCCGGCTGCCCTTTCTTAGGAATCACCCCAAAACTGCTTACGTGAAGGTCTGGCACTGGGGGGACATCAAAGGGGCCCGCAACACGGCCTAGCCGGACCTCATTAGCTAAATACATGTCGATCACCCCGGAATGTTGGTAAGCGGACAATTTATTTCTTCTAGCTGATTTCAAAGTTACAGGGTTATCACAACCAAGTCTAAAGCCTTCCTTGATACCCTGAAGGACAAAGTTTGCCTTTGCCCGATCAGGATAGAGAGTCAATTCAGCTTCAAATAACTCAAAGTTTAGTGGAGAAACGTCCCTAACAGCTGGCAATGTCAAAGAGGAGCCTAGGATGAAAATAGTAACAATAACAATTCTAGTAGTAAAGTAGGCTACAACTAAGACAAATGATAATATAATAAGGGTAGAGGCACAAATAGCATCCACTAAGCTAACCCAACTAAAGAATGACAACAATAATTAATTCAGCTCAGTATTTGACTGGGTAACAACGAGAGTAAGACAGTTAATGGCGCTTGCGACGCTTTGGCTCATCAGGATCCGGCGAGCGAGTACGAGACGACTGCGAAGAAGTACAAGAAGTAGCGCGATGAGTGCCCCAGCACCTACTACAAGCATGGCGAAACCGACACTGTGGAGTAACTGCAATGCAGTGACCAGCATTCCAAGAATGGCAAATGACTTTGCTAGAAGCATTACCAGAGGCCTCAGCCTGGGAAGAGACAACACTGGATGAGGCTGGGCGAGTGCGAACTTGGGCGCCAGCCGTATGGTAGTTGAAGAGCTGAACATGCATCTTGGACCAGTCGGTGACTTTTTCTGCAGCCGCGTGCTCCCGGAAGGCCCGGTCGTAGTCCAGCCAACAAAAACCGCTAAATTGACGATATGTCCGAAGAATTAAAAGCTTGTAGCTTGTCAGATCTCTCCATCGATGCAGGAAAGACGAGCAGAGAATGAGATAAAAAATGGAAAAGGCTTCCATCCACGAAGCGATGTCCGTTATCAGCCGCTTCCGTTTTTTAGGCGTGTGCGATAACACTAACTGGCCATTGAACCAAAGTTGCGGCTCTTGCTCGGGCATGGTAATGTTTTCTGCTAGTAAATCTTCCAGATTAACGAACTTTCCCGCCGTGATTTGAGAAACAACCTTGAAAGGTACTGGCGAGTAGCCGGGGCCGACAACGAAAGGCTGTTGAAGAGGTAAGGCGGTCAGCGAGGGAACCAACGTAGGACATACAATTGGTTGAGAAGCAAGAGCAGAGTTAACTGTAGCCGGTAGGCTGTGAACCACTGAAGAACAATGTGCTATGGAGTTCAAGGGGGCCGCGGAAAAAACCGGAACGAAAGAAGGGACGACAAGAGACGACAACATACCTGTCGATACGTTCGTTGGCGTAGCCACTGGTACTGGAGGAGAACTGGACGTAGAAGTCGATGGCAAAAACCCGGCAGCAGCCGAAGAAGACCAGGGTTGATGACTGCCATGTGCATCCAAGTGAACCGCACGAGTAGCGAGGGAAGAACCTTGGGCGGAAATGGCGGGAAGGCCTTGAGAAACTGAATGAGCGCCGACCGCGGCAGATAACGACTGTTGCACGATAGCTGAGATCGGCGTTTGGATGGCCTGAATCACTTCAGCTAGAAATTCTGGCGATATGGAAGCACTCGTAGGAGAACGAGACGCTTGCACAGATGTCAGAACGGCATTAGTAGAGACCGGAACGGTGGACGGTGGAGCTGAAGAAACTGCAGGCGGCACAGAGCTCTCCAAACTATTTCTCGTACGTCGAGGCGGCATAACGGCCGAAGAGACTGCAATTAAGTGAAAGGAACATGGAGCGAAAAACACCAGAGCAGTCTTGAACGAGCAGCAAACGAATAAATCAGGCGAAAAAGTGGAGCAAACCCAAGGCAAGGCGACAACGCAAAAGGCAAAGCAAAAAACCACAAGGGCAAAGAGCAGAGCAATGGCACAACTACGCATGCCCGCAGCGATCTCCCGCTGGCTAACAGCAGATCTCCCAGTTAA
>JAHPZR010050897.1:60000-75461 GCA_019787425.1 Platygyra sinensis | reverse complement strand
AAATTATTACAAGATTGGTATCGTTGTGAAATGTATATTTAACAAATAGATTTCATGTTGCTATGTGTCTGTTCAGTAATAGATCACAGATGACGTCAAAATGTGGTAAGAACAAACAAGTGGCACACGAGGCATGGCCGATGTGGGCAATGATGTTCTTACCACATTTTGACGTCTTCTGTGATCTATTACTGAAAAGACGCACGGCATCATGGAATCTATTTGTTTTATACAATAATGAAGAGCCTTTTTAATTTAAAAATATTTCAGCATAACGCAAAAGCCGGCCTTTGCCCTGCCTTTGCTCAATTTGGCGAAGACGAAAAAAGCCATTTGACGTGATCTATTATCTATATAAAATGAAGCAATTTAGTTGGCTACTGTGTGCAGCAAAGAAATGTGATTGGTCGAGGAAAAATCACGCCACTGTCAAACCTGACTTGAGCGTCGCTTTTCATGGAATGAAAAGTTACAGCGAAAGCAGAATTGAACTGCAAAATTTTAAAATCTTGAAGAAAATGCTGGGAAATCAAGTCAGTTTTTGTCATCACAGCAGCCCTTTGAGCCAAAAAGCTTGGACGTTACCTTGAAATTGCAGGAGCTTAAAAAATACCCTCAGAAAACTTGTGGTTGTGGTCAACCTAGAGGCCATTTGATTCGTGTTTTGAATCAGAAAGCAGCGTAAATGACGGTTTGATATAGTGTCGGAGACACATTCTAGCTGCGATACTGTCGGCCGTGAGCTGTGGTTAGCTGTACTTAACTCGCTGCTGTGCCCTGAAACGGACAGGAATTTAACATTCGCATCAGAAAGCAAGGTTATGTGTTTATTTTACCGATTTTAAGAAGTGATGTTTTGATGTTTCATTCCTGACATCAATTAGTGTGTCAACACTTGTTTTGACACTGCAAAAAGTTGAATTTTTTAAATAAATTAATCTCAGAACAGTTTGTTTATTGGTTTTGTTAAATTCGAGATAAAGCAATGGTTCTCGGCTTACCAAGACCAAGTTTGTGCATGGTTTAGTCTCGCCCGACTGCTGACTGAGACTGCTCGAAAATTTCTTCTGGATCATTTTCTAAATAAACGGCTTTGTCTTTCTTCTTGTGGCTTTTCAAACCTGTTCAATGCCTCGGCAATACATTTTTGTACCTTATCTTTTGCCCAATCACATAAAATATTTTCCTAATTCTCAAAACTTTCTACCATTTTAAAAAAGCAGAGGGTAATGATGACGTCAATCGTGCATCTGTCCTCTAATAGATCACAGGTGAGAACCAATCAAAATGTGAGAATAACTTGGGTTATAATATAATATACCGGTATGTTATTTGCTGGCTGGTTGGTCCATGTAGTAAAGAACTGTGACCGAGGTCTTGAGCAGTGTCAGGCCCGACACCGCAGTTTTTCACTATATGGACCAACCCTAAGCTGGAAAATAATGTAACATGTTTATTTTTTTTCAGTGGTAAGGGAGGCAGCATGTCTGAGTGGTTTAGGGTGCTGGTGTTGTAATTCAGAGGTCCCGGGTTCAAGGCCTCCTCCCTCACTAGTGGGATTTGTTTCTTGGTGGTCCCAAGCTCAAATCCTCGGTCACTTTTTGTAAACAACCAACTGGTCTGACTGCTGCCAGTTGGGATTTTTAAGTCTGTTACATATATTTGAAATATTTGTTTCCTGTGTTTCAGTGGCATGCCTGTAAACTAGCTAATGCTTAGTGCTAAGCTAAGTGCATGTCCACTATAAATCAGATTTACATTCTTTTTTACATTTTTGCAATTTGTTTCAATTGGTTTCAAGTGTATTTCAACTTCTCTTAAATACAGCAGCTATCAGAGAGGTAAACTTGACTGAAATTGACTCACTTTTCACTTAAAACTTTATGGCAAGACAAACACAGGATAACACACCATTACAGCTAGCAACAAGGTACAAAAAGAATCAAACAAACTCTTGCAACTTCAAAGCACTCGATTGAATTTACTCACAGTAACTTTCTTTGTCCTTTAAAGGAGGCATTTTGAGATGAACTTGCATTAATTAATTGCCATTGGAAGTGCAAAAAAGGAAAAAGATTGATGATTGCGGCTAATTCATTTGTGAAAATAGATCAACATGATGATTCTGCATGTTGGAGTGGGTTGGACCAATCAGATTGCAGGATTTGTTCAGTTTGATATCAAGAGGCTCACAAACTGAGAAAAAAATAAAGTATAAAACTAGAAAATGAATATAAAAAATTGAGTTGTGGAAAACAAAAGAATGTTCATCATCAAGTGATCGTTTCACTGGGATGGAGTCTGTTTGTCATTGTGTCAGGTTAATTTAATTTATGTAATTTGTGCCATTGGTATTATATTGGCTACATGAGCTGCCACCCGCAGCTGCATGCTAATGATTGAGTCTGACCAAAACGATCTTCATGAGCAATTTGTAATCTGAAAGAAATGCTGTGAAAGCTTGAAGTGCCTTGTTTATGAGTTGTTTCTGACTAGGAAAAAGAGACTGACTTTAGACTATGAAACAGACTACTATGCAGCAAAAAATAAATTATATACTTTCTTTTGTTTTCCTCACCACATTTTATTCTAGCAAGTTTGAATTCACACTTTTATTTCTACATTGCCAGCAGTCTATATTTTGCCCAAAATTCCTTGGGAAAAACGCAGAGAATGCAACTCAATTGAGTGGTCATGAGCATGCAAAGCCATTAGCTACTAGCAGTGTGGGCATTGGAAGATGAGTGAAAAAAAAATGTCAAATGTCAAAAAAATGTCAAATGTCAAATGAAAAGAGAGACTGCAGTGGTTTCATACAGCATTTTTGAAGCCCAGCACTCTAGTGGCCGAGTAATTCTATTGGTCGGTCTACAAAGCTATGACACGCATCTGTCAGTAACCTTTATTAAGTTTATAAGTGACATGCAACTGACCAACATCATCTTTTTTCGTTTAGTGCTTGGCATCCATTTAATTCCCACTGCAGATTAAACAAGTTTTACAAATAATTTGTAATTAAAAGTGTAATTGTTTTTACTTTATAGAAGTTGAAACAGTTGTTTTCCATTTATGGTGATGTGGGAGAGTGTACGATTTCGCTCAGCAGTAAGTGCTTAAATTAAAAATTACTTTACAGGTATTTTTATTTGTTTAAACCACTTGAATGTTATTTTTGCTCTGTCAAGTTTCATAATAGCTACAGTTGACATTGCTGTGCACCATTTTTTGGAGCCACCTGCTGTAGTTTTGATCCCGGATGTTAAGTTAAGAGAAACATCTGAAGCAAAGTTAACAAAAATTAATTTCAAAGTGAGCATATTTTGCACATTTTAAGTCAGTTTGTGGTGTATGAACATATTTAACATTAGGTGCAATGCTGAATTACTAAAGAAAACATGGTAAAGTGGGGCTTCAATGATTGATCTAGAAGACAGAACAGACCATTCACAAAGTGATTAGAAACTGCAGAGCTGCTCCTGTAACCAGACAATTGAAACCTTTAAAATTGTCTATGAGTAGAGTGAGGTTAGTGTAGTCGTGGGATTAAGATTTGTCGGGAGGGGGGGGGGGGAGTACTGTAGAACGCTAAAAAAATTTTCAAATTTGCCAAAGAAGGCAAATTGCTGAATGCTGATTGGCTGAGACAAAGGGCATTTTTCCTTAATCACAAGAGCATTTTTGGTAATCAAGAGGGCATGATTTCTTGATGCTGATTGGCTGGTCTCGCCTGTATTAAAAGTTGGTTTCCTGCTTCAAATGGATTTTGAAAAGGAATGTCAGGAATGCGTCACTTCCGAGTTTGATCTAAACTTGGTTTTTTCATCTTAACATGGGAGAAAATTGACATGCATCAAGGTGCAGTCTTTTGGAGGAAAAGCAAAGGATTTTTCCATCCAAAAATGTAATGATTTGTATCTTGAAAAAGGTTAGTGGTGATGGCTGGTGTTGCAGGAAGCACAGAGGTACAGAAAACTTCATGGCTGCATGCCAAACTGAAAGTTAATTCCTTCATTTTGCTTTGGGTCAATAAATAAAAAAAAACAGCGTAAGTTTTGTTGGTCAATTGCTTTTGAGGTGGAAGGAGGGTGTTAGATTCAAAAAATTATAAGAGGTCAGTTTGGACACGATCAGTCAGTGGAGTAGTTTCACATTGTTGCAAGCTTCACAAAACAGGTGATTAAAATTAGAATTGCTTAAGTTTTGTTTGTAAAGAAATTGCTTTGAGTGATTTGAGTTTGCTGTGTTTTGTTTAGTATTACAGCAGGCTTTCCCTGTGCTTCTGCTAGCCTGCTCTGTAATGGCAACTGGCAAACCTGTTTATGCGACAGCAAGACCATGAAAGTTGTCCTTTGAGTTTTGCCCTTTATGTCATAAACAAGTAATCACAAGTGCTCTTGGGAAATTTAGGATAAATTTAACTATATTTTCAAAGTTTTCCAAATTGCTCTTGTCACTTCACAACTCAGGCAATTTTGAAAAATGTTTTGCAAATACACATGAAATACATGGCTGTTTACTTAATTGCCCTCCAGCCCATGTTATTACATGTGAATACTTATCAACTCCAGCTTGTGAACTTCGGGTTGAGTCATCATCATTGTTTCAGCCTATTAGTGGAGAACTGGGCTGTTGCTTCCCTGCTTACAAGCTCTTCTATCCTCTGCAGCTGATGCCACCTCTGTCCAAGATTTTAATCCTAAAATTCCCCTTAAGCTCCCTTTCCAGTGTTAGCCTCCATGTTTCTCGCAGTTGACCCTGATTCCTTCTGCCTTCTGATACCTATGGAAGAAGATTCAACGATGTATATGATGATCAATTCTAAGGATGTCACCTCACCTTCCAAAATAGTATTGACCAGTAAGAAGATAGATATGAATACAGAAATAATCAGTCATCTGTCCCACAAAACGATCAATGGCAATATCAAACCTGGAATTATTTGGGTTGAATAATATTGAGATCACAACTTAAGCAAATCTGAATATAGGAAAATGCCTTAGAACCAAGAAACTAAAGGTGCGTTGTAATATTTATAAGCTAATTTGTTATTATTTTACCATGCAGGTTTCTGATTATCTTAGAAAAAAAACTTGGAGATAAAAACATACGGCTTTAGATTTGCAAAAGAAGTTGGTCATCGAAAACATTTTTTTTCAAATTTAAAACTGTGTTACAGTACTTTGTTTCTCAAAGTTATTTCTTGTCACTGGTCGAAATGTTGCCTACCTAATTGTTGATTTTGGATAATTTTAGAAAGTTACAGGTAAAAAATATTGATGTGTGTCACTAGCAATTGGCAAAAAATCCTTAGTAATTCAGAATTTATTGATTTCAATAATATTTTCATCCATTTTTCACCCACAGTCATGCTCACTTGTGCAGTTCTCGCATGAGAAAAGATAATTTTTGCTACAGGTAGACCTGAAGCTTGTTATCAGTCATACTGTTAGTGTGTTGATAATTCCAAACTCTATGGGAAGACTAGTCATTGAAAACAAAATCAGAAAACTGACAATAAGCTGGAATACATGTACACAGTCTTTGTAACTACTGATGATTATACAGAAGCAAACTAAGAAATATCAAGATAAGGATGTCTGAATGAGAATATCCAATTACTCACTCAGATAATTTTTTCGCAAGTATTGTTTGTGTTAAATACCTGGTGCCAGTTTTAAATTTATAAGTTTTATGACATTTACTGTCGGAATGTTTTGTACACTGGCAACTAATTATTTTCAGGATTAAAATATATAAAATTGGGAGGAGAATGTGCTGCCTTTGCAATAATATATCTGCAAATTGTGAGATGTTCAAGTCTTCTCAGATAAGGACTATAAACTGTAGGCTCTGTCTCCTGCATCTTCAGTGTTGCATCATTGGTTAGCAGTGGATGTTAAAGAACCCAGACGCGTGTCGAAAAAAGTAGGGCATGTAGTTCCTGGTGTTGTGGTCTGGCCTTGTCTCACAGGTTGGTACTTCACATAGGGTTAACCTCATTTGCACATTCCCCCTTGGACTATGACTATGACTGTGGTCTACTGCATGTGCACAAATGAAAAAAGAAAAGAGATTAAATATTTGGCTTAATTGTTTTCCCTGACAGTTAAATTTTTCTATTCCATTTTGCACTGATCAATTAAGGATAGAATTCAATTGCTGATAACAGTTCTTAAAACAAAAGTAAATACAGTGGTCCATTCTCTGAGTTTATTTTGTTTTCATAATTGTGTATTTATCTTTTTCTACTCTTGAGGGATTTTTTCAATTTTCTCTGAGACACAAAAAATTACTTTTTTCAAGAACTGGAGTTTTCACCATGCCATGCCCCATAATTTATCACATAAAACATTCAAATATTCAAACAGTAAATCGTTAATAATTGATGCATTTTAGAATCTACTTCAATCATTGCAGTTTGAGTAATGTTGTTGCAAGCTCTCAAAATGATAAAAGAATATTGATCAGCTTATATTTAGCTTTGTTAATTTGGCACTAACATGGATGATCCTGACAAAGACAGCATGGCAATCCTAGAGTCATTTGAAAACGTAGCAAAGAAGGGCTTTGATGTTTTGGATTTAAACAGAAATGGAATTCAACAGATTCCACAGGGATTGGATGTACTTGATCTCTCTCACCTAAAACCTTTTACCTTGAAGGAAACACAATTTGTCTTGTACCGGGAGACTTCTTTACTTGTCTTCATAGTCTGGAGTGGCTTGATCTAAGAAATAACAAAGTTCAAGAAATCCCAAGAAACATTGGAAAACACAAGAATTTAAAGACACTGTTGCTAGGGAGAAATAAGCTCACTTTTCTCCCAGCTGAGCTGGGATTCATTAGAACATTAACAGGACTGAATTTATCTAATAACCCTCTTGAAGATCCCCCACAATTTGTGATTAACAAAGGTGTTCATGCTATTAAACACTATCTTTTGGCAAAGCTCAGGTTAAACCTGGAAGACTTTCAAAGTGATGAAAGCAAATCAGATTACAAAAGTGCAGAGTGTGAAGATAATAATTTACAAACAGATTACAAGGAGGAGGCCAAAGAAAGCGAAGGCAGTGCTGGTCAGATCACTAAAGGGAATCCTACAACACAGCCACTTTTGTGCTCAAGAGAGGTGATGTCTTATTATGGTGCACTACTTGGTGACATTTCAAAGTCATACATCTTTAAACCATGGAAAACTGGAGTCTTTTTTAAAAAGAAAGAGAACAGTTATCTGAACAGTGACTGATGGAAAGCAAGTTAAAAAACAATAACCACTTTGTGATGTTTTTTTTGTTTAAACATTAGCCATTGTTTGCCCCTAAAGCACCTAGGCTTATATCAACTGACAGAGGCTCACAATAACACAATAATCAGACCTAGGCTTACAACAAAACAGACAGACACAAACAGCACACAAAGCTGTTTTGGAATTACTATGGGTATATAAAAATATCATATAGTTTATATATAATACTCCTGTTAAATTACTGGTTAGAATATCTAGATCTTGATTTAGTTTTCTTTTACAAGTGTATGAAAGGGGATATAATTTTTGCTCGCCACTTTAATGGATATTTTTCTTTTCTAAGGGGGTGGTCTCACCACTCTAGTACAGAACTTTATCTCAACACAAATACAACTCGCACCTCGCATTTGCATGATTATTTCTTTAACAGAATTACTATCTTGTGGAATAGTATACCAGACAGTATTAAATTAGCTACTTCTCTCTACTCCTTCAAGCACATGGTACAATCCTTATTCTTTTGCATGGCACTTACATTACATTTTCAGTGGTGATAATATTTGCTCATGATGATGCTCGCTGATTATTTGTCCCAAGTGCAGAAGAGTGAATTTAAGAGTTACATGCTCTTGTTAAATTGTTCCTTTTTTCAGGGAAAAAGCAATGAGAGGGGAGGGTTTGTTACTCTCTATCTATCTAATTTATATAAATTATATATTCTTTTTTTAGGGAGTAATATATGGGCCTGGGTAAGGTGGTTGAACCTTGTAGGGGATGTTATGTTCTTTTGTTCTCACACACATGTATATTATATGTATTATATGTACAAATCTTGAAATAAACTAATAAATGTACAAATAAATAAAAAAATAGTAGTTATTGTGTTGAAGGATGCAAACCTAATTTTGACCCATGGCTTTCTGGAGTTGGTTGTCCTGTGCACAGTTATATGCAGAAAAATCCACATTCCTGTAAGCTGACACCAAAATGGCCACTGTGCTTGATTTTTGCAGGGGAATGTCACAGACAGTAAACCAGTACCGTTACTAAGACGTGATAAATGTGAGCATGTGAGCAGGCCATGTGAGCTCATTCATGCCACCCAGTCACCGTAGGCCTCACTTTTTTCTGCCCTCAGTGTTAGACTTTGGTAAATGTAAATTTAGACCATTGCCTTTATCGAAATCTGAGCGAATTATCCTTGTTTCCTTTGTATGTTCATGAACGTGACTTTGAATCACCCTGGCTTTGGGATGTTAGCTGTAGGAAGAGCTGTATTTGAATGCATTTGTTGATAAGTTCCAGGTGCAACAGATAGCTCAGTCTTTATCCAGTCGAATATTTTAGCTCTTTAAGTTATTGAGTCTCTTTTTTCACAGGCACTAGCAAAACCAGATTTGTCAAGGAAAGTGGCCATGAAAAAGTAAAGTTATTATAATGTTAATTATAGAGTTTTCCAGTCCAATGTACAAGTCAAATAATTGAATGCATGTCCAGCTAAAGAAGTACAATGTTGAGATATTTCATTTTTCAACATTTGCTCCAAATCCACCACACGTGTTATTTCCATGCATACAGATTGTGAAGATTTTGCTAGAATCATACCTTTGTCGATTAAGGACGTTCGCGCCCAAAAACTTCCCACGCACAGATTTTTTTTAAACTTCGTCTGCAGGTAGAAAATGATAAGTTAAGATTAAAAACGTAAAAAAAATCGGGGGTCACCGAACTCGTTTTGAAGATAAGGCGTATCACAGACCATAGCATTTCTAGGATTTCCAGTCATTTGAGGCGATTTTGCTCAGATTCATTACTATCGGCATATAGTTAATTTGAAGAATCATATCTAAGTTATATGTGTTTAACACAGCACATATAGGTCTATTTGATAGATCTTTGCTACATATGTCATTAAGTCAGCTAGAATTAGCCTTAAAAAATACAACTTCTAAGTTACGCACACCTGTATCCACGTACAAATTCGACCCTATTTGAATAGCATATGAGAAATAATTAAAACTTCCCACGTACAGATTTTTTTTGTATTTTAGTGTAATGGAAAGAATCAGAAAAGGATGAGATCTGCCGAAAAAAAATTGGGGGTCACCGAGCATCCAACAAAAATATTCGCACACGAAGTTAACGCAAAGGTCATCACCTCTATATTTTGTTGAGTTTTCGACTCGGTGCGCGCGCTTGAAAATGACGTGGCACGCTCGTGACCAATGAATAGCGTGCGCACTAGAGATGCGCAGTAGCAATGGGCGCGAACGTCCTTAAGTGACAACAAGTACAAGAAATAAACTTATTAAAATTGAGCTGGATAGTGACACAAAGAAGACAGAAACAATAGAAATGAGTAACATATGATGCAATGCTCAATTTTAATATATTGAAAATAGCCTATTGCTTTTGAAAGATGTTTACGATGTGATAGAGTAAGGCCCTGTTCGCACTACGCGAAAATTTGTTTGTTTTGCAAAAAAATCTGTCAACGCGAAGCGATTTCTAGTGCGAACGATTTTTTGCACCCACCAAAATTTTTGCAAGCGCTACGAAACTTCAAAGATTCCGTCGACTAGCTTTGGAGGCTGTAAAAATTTTGTCAGGCGAGAAAATCCTTTGTTCCTTGACATCCATCCGTCATTGGGTCATCAAATTTGAAACATATGGATTACGAAGCGAACGTGACCGTATGACTTCCCGCGAGTGTTCTCTCCGGGAACATATTAAGAGCCTCAGTAAATCGTGGAATGAATCTCTACCCGTTCGCATATTTCTTCTGAACAAGATCTCAGGAATATGGCGCTGGAGAAATATCAAGTGCGGGTGAAAACGACGGTGTCTTCGCAGCTGAATTAAAACCTCCATAATCCTTAACACGCGTAGCAATCAAAACTATAACTAATTGTTGATTTAGCAAGAACAGGTTCTGCATGAAAAGCAAAAGGCAATAAAGTGCCATAAAAAATTTCGGGGAGCATTTTATATTCACAAATCCGACCGGAAACTTCGCGGGAAACAGACACCGACACACATTTCACGACATCTTGATGTAAATTGATCAAGTGAACTGTCACTAAAAAAAATTTCGTATCTTCATGTGCGAACAGGGTTGCGAAAACAAAAAATTGGTGATTACAAAATTTTTCGGGTTTTTTGCAAGCGCGAAATTCAAATTTTCGTCTTAGTGCGAACAGGGCCTTAGTCACCAATGGAATACCTGATCAATATTGACTCACTAAATATGAAATATTTGTTCTGATCAATGATTTACTAACAGACTGTAATTTCATTCGTGGTTTCACAGGAGAGAGTTTCATTCAGACAGACACAATATCAATGGTTATGTTGTCTTCCAAGAGAAGGAATGTGCTGTCAAATCATTAAACAGGTAGTAAGATTTATTGTATTCTTAACCTAAATGTTACATTACTGCGGACAAAAAAAAAGAAGTCTTATTGCATCTGTCAAGTAAAAGTTCCAAAAGTGACTGCCAGTTGAGTGAGCAAGCTGAATAGTGGATGTGGGTTTACAAGCAAATCATTAATTAGATTTTTCGGAATAAGAATACAAGTCTTACTATGACAGCAAAAAAAAAACCTATGAAGGAGAGTGGTAATAGAAAACAACAATTTCATATTATTCCTTAGCTAGTATATTGTTATTAGTGTGTTAGAAATGGCTGACAAATGATCCAAAACTATGTGGTTAATATATGGTAGTGCTGTACGGGAATGAGAAAGCTTAAAATGTTATGTAATGTGATGCAAGGCAGTAAATCCTGCATACTATGACATGCCAAGGCCTTATTATGTGCCATGAGGCACAAAGAGGATAGGTGAAGGTGACTATGACATGCCAGTAAATTAAATTGATTAGCCAATAGTTATTCCTCTGGCTTTCTGATAGAGAGAGAAAAGAGACTTCTCTTTAGCAGCTGTGAATCTGCCACAGATTCACAGATGCTCAATGGGTACCTTTTTCGAGTTATGCTGTATTCTGTATATGTAACAAAATATTTAACTGCTTTTCATTATTAAACATTAAGATTGCCACAGTGTGGATATAGCATACACTGACGTTTGTGATTGTATCTTTTCTGTTTGCCTGTAGCAATGGCATGGAAGTTGATGGTTTTCATATCAGAGTTGATTTATCTGGGCAAAACAAGAAGGTAGAAAAACAGAATTGCTAAGGTTACTGCATACCTCCAGGGGTGTCCGTGTGCAAGTGACGTAGCGTGTGCAGTTTAAGCTGTAGATAGCTAGACCCCCATAACAAGTTAAAGCTTGTAGAGCTGGCTATCAAACTAAACCATGAATTTTAAAATGAAATGAATTGTTGAACAGCAACTTAATGTAAGTGCGTAAATCACCTTTTGGAAGCTACAAGTCAAGGCGTGTTTTGTTTTTCACCAATTTTACTTTTTCCTTGGTTCCAGGGCACAAAGTGCTAAAAAAGTGCGATTTGCCATATTCAATTGCAGTGAAAAGTTACGGAACCTTTTTCGAAATAGGATTTAAAAAGTGTGGATTGATTGTACGAAAATCATTCTCAGAGAAAAAAATATTTCGAAATTAGCAACATAGAGATATGGTTTAGTAGTTTATAATTATGTTAAACTAGGTACTGTCCAAATTTGAGGCTAATCAAACAAATTCCTTTTGAGCTATGACTCCTTAAAGTGTCTGCTTCATGCAAAAAAAATTATGTGAGAAAATCTTCAGCTTTGCAAACAAACTCTGCCCACAAACGCCTTCAACTGGGTTCTCAGATAACAGAGCCAATCAGTCCAGGTACAGCAAAGTGTTTCACAATATGCTCAAGGTGCCAGCTAGGTGGAGAGATAAATTAAATGTTTCTGTAGCTTGGTTTTTCTTGCAACTGGCCTGGCAAAATAGGGATGAAGAAAAAGAATATATTAGTGCCAGAAAACAAACTAAAGTAGCTGGGCGAAGAAAGCAAACAAAAGAAAGTGAGGTGGAGCAAGTGTGCCTGGTCAACTGTGCATGGATAATTTCAATGGGCCTCAATGAGTCTGACGAATCATCGATATTGGACTCATCAGAAGAGTCTCCGTCACCATTCCTGTTATTGCTGTCAACCTCTCAAAGTTTTACAGAACCTTTCTTTTCTTTTAACTCAATTTTTTGCATGCTTGATACAACAGCTGTATCTTCATCCATGTGGCAAACTTTTGCTCCTTCACTTATGTATCTTTTCGCTTTTTTGAACTGGTTCATGTTTTTTTACATGGTCTTTGTTTTCTTATAACTTATTAAAAATTACACCTAACAACCAAAAAATGCTTGATAGAGAGCACGGCAATACTGATCAAAAGCCAGAACCTGATGATAACTTCAGGACATATAAGATGAACGATAGACCGAGTAGATTCATCGTGTCTTTAAATTTTGACAACAAATGAACAAAAACTAAGATCTTAAGTGACAGTTATATTTTGGTATAAACTATACCATCATCAAACTGAAAAATGCATACAAAATTAGGAGCTTGAGTAGTTACCGGTATACTCAAGAGAACAGGCAGAGTTCCCTACTGGACTTTAATCCATTGTTAAGTGATGGTGATTGGCGCTTGATGAATCTACTTGGTCTATTGCTCATCTTATAAATACTGATCAACTCGTGATATCCATCCAGGTAATTCCCACTAAAATCGTCTTGGCTGATTGCATATGTACCGTAGGGCTGTCAATCAAGCAAAAAGCAAGATTATCTTTCGACTACCACACTGACCCAAAAATCCAAATTCAAAGAAAATTGCTGACCTGAAGGCATACCATAACCTTAAGTTAAAGAAGCCAGTAGAAAAATGTTTTTACTGTTTTGTATTGGGTGAATCAACAGCCTTGTTTTTGTTGATGCATGGATCTTTTTTTATTTTTATGTTTTCAGCATGATCATACCAGGTCAATATTTGTTGGAAATTTACCTTTTGGTGAGTCAGCTGGTTCATTCATGTTGCCCTGGTTGCAACAAATTTTGGTCTGTTGTGGAAGTGCTTATCAAGCCTTAACTCATTCATTAATGATCATTTATACAAAATGAACACCACATGTGGTTCTATGGCTCTATGGCTCCACAGCTCTACATATCTATGGCTCTTCCACTCTATGGTTCTTCTACCCTATGATCATGAGGGATGGCCTTTTACCCTATGATCATGAGGGGTGGCGAATGGTAAAATCCGAGACTCGCCGAGATGCCAAGATCCTAGTTAAAAATCTGAGCCCAAGACTCCTTGGTAAAAAGTTTCGAGACTCAAAAAAGGTAAAAACAAACCATGCAAAAACGAGACTTTGAGACTTATCAAAAAACACTTTCAAGACCCATGTTTTCCGAGGTACCATTTGCCACCCCTAGCCTCCTGTGGCTCTAAATAATTAATGAACTCTACACCTCTATGGCATTGCCATCACACCTATCACACATTAATTTTCTACAATGCTAAAACATATATAGTGAAAGAAAGTAAACTCATATAATGGTCATACTAATGTGTTGAAGGAACACTTATGTCCAGAAATGAGGGTAATGAGATTCAATGCTCTTTATGAATAAGCATCACAAAGTGTCATTTTCACATTACTTCATATTTTACAGAATTATGAGTGTTTTGGTGACTTTTTAGGAAAGGGGGCCCTTTGTGATGCTTATCATAAGGAGCATGCGCACATCTCATTAACCTGCATTTCTGGACATATCTGTGAAGGAAAGGCAAATATATGGTTGTACTAATCTAAGGGAAAGTAAGATATACATCATATATTTTGTTCTGAAGGGAAGTAAAACATACAGTCGTAGTAATGTACGGAAACAAAGTAAAATACACGGTTGCACTAAGACCTACTAAGGTTCTGAAGGAAAGTAAAATAGTCATGGTGGTACTAACATACTGAAGGAAAGTAAAATGTACAGTTGTACAGTGGAACCTCGATTTAACGAAGTCGCTGGGTACCGGCCAAATTTGTTCGTTAAATGGAGGGTACGTTATATCGAAATCCTCGATGTAACAAATTTCAGGCGAAACGACCAAAATGTTCGTTATATCGAGGTCATAGTTCATAATTGATTTGTAACACAGGTGACTTCTGTAGAAATACTGAAGTGCAAATGTCTACGACATATAATAATCCGTTGACTGAGAGGTTGCTGTCTCTTTACCATAAGGATTGCAGCATTTGTTGACTGTTGATCTGTTCAGCGTTTATCTTCTGTCTCGTGTTGACATTGTAATTCGTTACATCGAGGTAGATTTTACGTTTGGGCTTCCAGATTATGTTCGTTATATCGAATAATTCGTTATATCGGGGTTCGTTATATCGAGGTTCTATTCCATACGTTTAACTGTAACTTTGGCGGGGGCGTAGAATGTTGTTCGTTATATCGAGGACTTCGTTAAATAGAGTTCGTTAAATCGAGGTTCCACTGTACTAATGTTGTGGAGGAAAGTAAAGACACAAACCCCCATTGTGTATTTTACTTTACATAAGAACCTTATTATGACTGTATATTTGCCTTTCCTTCAGTATGTTAGTAGGACTGTATATACTTTACTTTCCTTCAACAGGTTAGTAGTGTATAAATGGCCGTTTTCACACTAGACGACAAACAAATGGTCTCATATTTGGCTGTCTGGAAAGTCAATTTTTCCAAGACGATTTGCACATCGAGACAAACAAGTCAATGACAGCACAACATAAATTCACATCAGACGAACAAAGGCCAGACGATTTGTCTGTCCAGGTGATTTGTTTGTATTCTGGTGTGAAAACGGCCAATGTGTGAGGAAGAGCCATAAATCCGTTGAGTTCATTATCTAGAAATGTGTGTAGAGCTGTAGAGTAAATTATCTACTAGTAGATATTTGTGAATGTAGACCATTTAAGAGACGTAGAGTGGTAGAGTTGTAGAGTTAATTATCTAGACACATTTGTGAACGTAGAACTGAAGAGTCCATAATGTAGAAATTATCATTAATGAATGAGTTCAGGCATGGTGCTTAATAAAATCTTCTATAACAGACCAAATCCTGGCAACATGCCACTGTTTTAAAGAGAAGTATAAAGTGATTGGTGATTAAAGAATAGAGGTGTAATAATTATTTTTATCATCATTATAATTATTATTCTTATTATCATCATAATTAAATTGTTATCATAACTGCTAAAAAACCATTCAGGAAGAGT
>JAHPZR010050897.1:0-50000 GCA_019787425.1 Platygyra sinensis | reverse complement strand
CGTTCTCTTAATAACATGATAGCTTTCGCTTTTGGGGATGCAACTAAATATGTTGTATCGTTGCCATGGTAACAGTTTTTCTGGAAAAAATATGATGTAATGATTCTATGACGTTTCATTTATGTCTGTGGTAAGTTTCACACTGATACGATAAACCAAACTGTAATTGGAAAATAATTTGTAACACTAGTCTGGGGAAGATGAAAACTGTTTCGAGCCACCTTAAAAATCGCACGGATTGTAAATTTTTGCTGTAAATCAAGCAGATTGGCGGATTTTGAAAACACAGTGGATCGTGGATCAGCTGTAATTTTTGATGCGAATTCCGGATTGTGTCTGTCTTATGTTCGGATCTTGGGTCCTAAACGAAATTTGGATCATAGATCTTTCTTCAGCCTTGGTCGAAATATTTAAATGAGTTCATCCAAATGATTTCTTTTTTCGAAAGAAGTTCATTTAAATGAAGATTTGTATTGTGCTGTAGTCATCAAGCATGTTGCCTTCTTTACATTTGGGTGAAATTAACAGTGGCATTCACATGTACCAGTTTACCTTTGAACCTTTACGCTTCTGTTTACTAGTGGGGTTGTGGTTTCGGATTTGAACAAAAATTTTGGCGGATCGACGGATCTGGCAAAAAAAACCATGGATCGGCAGATCTGCATACTCCTATTCACCCCACTCCTCAAGTCCGTAGCATCAAAATTGTCACTGTTTACAGACGGTCCATTTTCCAAGTTGAGAGTCGCTATACCAGGTCTTGTCCACTCAGCAAAGTTAAGCCCTGTCAGGCGGGGATCACATCTGGATGGGTGTTCAAATACGAATACCCCGTGTTGTAATAACTTCTTTTTTTTTTGCTTCCTTCCCTTTCGAAGGCGATATCAAAGACTGCAGAACTCCCAGCCTTGTGTGATGTCGTTTCTTCTATTTCTCAACTATTTGCTCCTCATTTCGTTATGTCCACATTCTAATAATAATAATAATAATAATAATAATAATAATAATAATAATAATAATAATAATAATAATAATAATAATAATAATAATAACAATAATAATAATAATAATAATTCTCCAGCATTCACGTGTATACAGCATCATATAAATAAACAGCGGAACACGTTGTTCGTATTCTCAATTCTCTTGACTTTCGATCGTCTAAAACAATAACTTCGATCTTATTGCTATCTCTAGTTCTGTTAAGACCATGCTGTCACCACTACAATCCATGCTATGACGTTCCGCACTAAGTTCCGCCATGTTTGTTTTGACCTGCGTCCCCCCAAATAATCCCATAAGCACTTGCGGCATGACTTCATCCCCATGCCATCACTCTTTTCCAAAGTGAGCTCACATTTCTGGAATCAGGGAATCAGCAATTGGGCATATTTATAGTAAATAAGTGAATAACACGGATTGTTTTTATATTTAAATTATTTTATTATATTCATTTTTGACCGGTCAACATGACTGGCAAGTAAAACGTTTGACCGGTCAAAGCCTCAATTAGACCAGACATTGTCCATTGACCGACCATTATTGTCAGCCCTGAATTCCTCAAATGCCAGTTCAAGAGGCTAAAAGTAGCCTCAAAATTCTTGTCGCCAACGCTCAACTTTCAGTCGCATTGGTGACCAAGCTGGTTGTAAGTTCAGAGCCTTCAAAAATATGAGGGTCTTTGTTTTCAAGTTTTAGGGTCTTTGGGGGGTCTTAGGGGTCTGTTTTCAAGACACCCCATTACCAACCCATTTGATGAAACCAATTATCTCTTCAGTTGAGATATGTTCATCAGTACAAGGATGCATTTTTTTGTCACATACCGAATAATCAGGGAGAGTGAAGTGTTGATTGTCAGCTTCCAGTTGTTGCAAAAAATACTCATTTAGTAATAAAATAAAGTTTAAAACCTACAGACTGAAGATATATTGATACTTGATAATTGAGGTAGTGAATGAATTATTCTGTTGTTTTTTTTTTCTACATGTAGGTCAGTTTAAAAGACCCATGAAAGGTAGACCTGGATTGTATTCATTCAGCGGAATAGCTGCCAAAAAAGCAACAAGAAATGACCACAAAGGAAAAAAGAAGCAAGTAGCTATAAAAAGTCATCAGGATAATCAAGGCTTTGGAAAAATGTCTGTGAGGAACACCTACAAGCCGAGCAACAAGAACCCAAAATTTCAAAACCTTGGAAATAGTAAAATTCATTATCACAAGAATAAAATCAGGACAAGTAAGATTTCAAAGCAAAGTAAGAAAAGGAGCAGAACAGAAACTATGGGTACTAACAAATGACCAACCTTTTTTAATCTCTTTTTTTCTTTCATTTAAATTCCTAGTTTTGTCTGTCATACTTCTATGTTGATTTTTTTTTAATGACTGTTGCTGTCTATATTATTTAATGAGTCATATCTGAATTGCCATTGGCCTTATTAGTTTCAATTATGTGGCAAAACATTTTTCATGTGTTGAGAATGATATACCGGTACCTGCCAACTTTTTCTGTATCACAGGTGTACGATTTTGATTCAGGACCGCCCAGGAGTTTGGAAGAGGATCTGATTGTGAACATCTCCAAACATTTCTAATGATTTCTTAAGTTTTCTACAAATTATGAAAATGTCTTGAGCATTTCCTAGTCTCATTCACATATTATGTTTTGCCAAACATACTAATTATGCTGTCGACAATACTTTTCCAGACAGTTCTAGGAAGTGTTCCATCTGTTACATGGACTTTTCTTTTCTTTTCTCATGCAAGTTCAACTTTGGATAAGATTTTTCAGAAGTGCCTTTGTTAATTTGTAAGGCTGAATTAATGCTCAAATTTTTCAGCTAGCTAGGTGTGAGAAAGTAGTTGGTAGGGATCAGTGGGTTAGGGAACAATGTTTTTGACCTACAGTTACGAGACTTGCATCTCAGGCATGACAGTTGCCAGGTATCAAATGATTGTTTCTTACATGCCCTGGTTTTGCACCAGGCCACATTTCCCAAAGACAGCTAGGAACTGACTAAATTGATTACCAGCTACTATCCTTTGAGTAACTTAAGGCTTTGCAGGTCTCAGTACACACAGGCAAAAAAGAATACAGCCCCTCTCTTTCTGTGCAGAATCTATTTTTTTCATATTTGCTCTGTTACAAGATGTCTGCAGAAAATGCTTTTAGTTTTCAAAATGTTCTTGGGAAATATGGCCAAAAAATAGCCAACCCCTAGAAAGAAAACAACCATCTAGTGTCAGATTCTCACTCTTTGGGCAAATATCAACTTGAGAGAACTAGTTGTAATAATTTAGGGAATCATAATTAAAAACAGTTTTGTTCTTAACCAGTGGTTGGTGTTTCATTATCATCATCTTCTTTATTCTTTTTTCTCGTTATTATTATGAATACATTTTGCATTGCATTTTGGGTTACATGTTCTAGGTTTAAAGTTTAAAGAATAAATTATGCTTGTTAATTCTTAACCTCAAGTTGTTAAAAAACTGGGCATTTTGTTTCTGCTTTTTGTCTGACGACATATTTGTCTTCGTGAAGTCTGATAGACCCTATGCAAATATGGCTGCCTTTATATTATCCTTTTGTTCGTATTTAAAATAGCCTCACTAACCTCGCTTTTGAGACAAAAATTGTTAAGAGTTTATTATCCCAAACAAGGTTAGTGAGGCTGTTTTGAATATGAACAAAAGATTAATTTAAAGGTAGCCATTTTTCAATTGGGTCTGTAGGGGAATGCAACAACTTGAGGTTGTGCATCTCCAGAAGGTAGCAGTGCAGAATTTAGAGATAAATATAGAAATGCCAGTACAGGGCAGATTGGTCATTATTATCCTTATCACTGAGAGAACAATAGGAAAAAATTGTGCTAAGGAAGCATTTTTAGTTATTCTCACATAGTTTGTTTGGAATATTTAGTGTGTTTCTGGTGTGTATTTTATCATTGATGCTTAGGTTATCTAAGCACCTATTGTAGTGTTTGCTCTGAAATTGTAGACATATTCCGATATTTGGAGTAGTTATTATTAAAAGTTGGACTTAAGTTTGTGAAGTTTGCTCAATAAAGCTCATTTTTTCTGGTAGCTGTGGTCAAATTACTTTGCACTGATGGGCTATTAATCCCCAAATTGCGGTCCTTACCTGTCTCCAGCATGCCTGGGGAACGTTCATTTAACCCTTTCATCACCAGAGGTCTCCTTTGACGAGTAAAATCGTCTGGCGTTAGAGTGAGTAAAATCTATTAAGTCACCCTTGGTGGTGAAAGGGTTAACATGACAAGGTGGGGATAAAGATATTGAAACTCAAAGCTTGAAATTTTAGCAGCCCTCCTCGCTAGCGGTTCAATTCTTTAGGAGCCCCCCCTCCTTCTTCAATTCCTAAATTCTAATTCGATCTGGAAACAGTGGATGCAGAGCCACTTTGTGGAAATGCCACTGCAAATTCCCATTATTATTAATTCCTTTGCTCCCCTGAAAAAAGATCACTAGACTGTATTAAATATATTTACCATTATTATCTTCAATGGCTTATACTTTGACAGACTTGAGATCCAGTTGAAATGAGATCCCTGTTGAGTTCTCGGGTATTTATTTCTAATGTTTGAAATTTTCTTAAGCATTTTTGGGATGAACAAGAGTGTAATAATTACTGAGACTACTTGTATTATATCTGTAAACCATGTGATATAGTTGAGTTGCACAGGTCATTGAATTGTTGAGTTGAAAACCATCTGATCTGTATGATGATGTCGTGTTGGTTTTCAAGTATACAAATATTCGGAGCCCCCCTCCTAGCCCAACAATTTTTTCAGAGCCCCCCCTTTTGGGTGTCTAAAAATTTAGGAGGCCCCCTTCAATATCTTCATCCCCCCCCCCCCCCACCCCTTGTCATATTAAATAAACTTTCCTCTAGAGTGGCAAGTCGAAGTTCACAGTGGAAGTTGATGTTCTGTTTCCTGCCTTACTCGTTCTCCACCTCCTCAGATGGACGGCCGATGAAATCCAGGCATAGCACATGTATGGTTCAGGAAGGCTGTTTGTTGGTTTTACATATTCTTGTTCAATTTCAGTATTATACAACTGATTCTTTTAATTAGTTAATTTATTTATTTATTTATCTATCTATTTATTTATTTATCTATTTATTCTGTTCTTGCATTGCATTTTCAAAAGGAAACTCTGGAATTATTTCTGACCTGATTGATAAAGCTGTTGATCATTTAATTTTTCCTGTCTTTTTATTTCAGCTCTATGTTCTCCCATTGTTTGTTTTCACTTACTTTTGCCAATTAAAACTAGATTGTCGTATTTTTCTGAAGTAACTTTTTTGGCTCTTGTACTTTTTTAGGTCTTATAAATTCTGGCACTACATACCTACGATGAGTTATTTCTTCGTTGAAGACATTGTCTGCTTGGATTAATTGAGTTTCCCGCGAATACGAACCAAGCGGATGTTATTGTGGTACCGGAAGTAAAATGGCACAATAAAAGACGTCAATTTCTCCTCAAATCTGCCATATATGGTGTGGACCAAGAGCAAATTGAGGTCCACTGGAGGAGGTTCTGGAGGGAACGTCCAATCAGTGATTAGGACCCCCCATGGCCCCTGTTGAGGAGGGTAAGTCGAGCGTCCTTGTTGTCGGCCATCGCAAGTTTCTCTTCAGTTTGAAGTTTTCATTTGGATTTTTGGGTGATCGTGGGGACGGATTGTTAAGTGCTACTGACAGGGGTCTCAGGACCGTAGATTGAGTTTCCTTATGGTGAGTTTACTTAAAATGTGCAGTAGTTAAGTTGTGTTTACGGCCACTTCGTGAAATTTTTCCATGATGATCATTGTCAGCCCCTCGTCTATTTCTTCACTTTACTTTGCTCTTGTTTTGTAGTGTGTAAAAACAGCCCAGAGGTTTTGCCGTTACATGTTACATTAAGTTGATCCTTATAAAGAGATGCAACTTCTTGTAGCGTACAGTTTAAGCTTGGCAATAATTTAGTCGTTGTGAGGTTCAACTTTTAGCGCACACTTGCTTGAGGCATGGAATACTTGAAAACAGAAATGTTCTTACTAAGAGAAGCTCGGAATCTAGCCACCCAATTGTTTGTTTACGTCTTGCATATGTTCCTGGTTTTTTGTAGTCTAAAAGAACACAGTGATGTGTCTGTGCAATCATACTCTGTTGGTTAAATTGCCAACTATAAGTTTACTTTGTTACTGGTTCAGTTTACCTTATCTCACATTTGTCTTCCTACTCATTTCGCATCTCTGTCGGAACAGTTCTAGAAGCAAAGAAAGCTGTATTTGAATATAGCGATGACCTTCTTTTTAGATATGATTGTTATGGAGGAAGAAATAGAATAAGCAATTGCTTCGCGCGAGATAAGCATTATTATGTTCTGTCAACTTGGTTAGTTGGTCAGGACGTGTTGTTTACGAATGCTCATTCGAAGATTTTCTACATGCGTTTTTAGTACCAGGAATTAGACTGAGCAGAATTCAAAATTCTGGAAGCTACTGACCTTGAGTAAAGTATTTCCTAATCAATAGATTTTGGTTGGAATTATGGCTTGTAATACTGAAGTGAAAACCTCGGTTCGTACACAATACGTTTACACGAAAACACTCGATCTACATGTACAGTCGTTTGCATTGTGACCGTGTTCGTATTAACTTGCCAAAGCCACTCTCTCTTCCTCTTGAAGTTGTTGCAGGGCTATCCTATGTTTCATCCTTTGCTTCTTATTAAACCGGCACATTTGCTAACCGCTGGTTTTATGACAAGTCAACATTAAAACTCAGGGAATTTGGGATAAGATCATCTATAATTCAAAGCAACTCCTTGCTCACGTCATTAATAGCTCCAAACCTCATTCCTTTCTGTTCTTTCACCTTTCGTCAGGCACAGCCTTCAGAGGAACCCCCATTCTTAACGGTAGGAACGGATGTTAGTGCCAAATATCGAGGAGCTTTCTGTGAAGCCAATGTGAAGGTTGTAAAGAAGCTTGTCAAATGCAAGGTCAGTGACGATTGAAATGGTTTCCCCTCGCGTTACTTCTGTGAATGTCTGTTCTTGGAGGCGAGAAAGGCCATGTTACTCACATCCTTTGTAATTTTGGAATGTGTTCTTCCTTTCTGTAGGTTACATTTACTAAAACAAACTCTTCGGTCACGATTAATGATGACTGTGTCAAAGGGTCTTTGAAGGTAAGGTCTCCTTTCTTTGCACAGGCACTATTCTCATGTTCTCTTGGCGATCTCTTATCAGCTGATGTTGTTCAATATGTGCTGCTTTTCTGCCACATGTAAGATATCACTTTTCTTCTCACTGAAGGTGGGAGCAGTTGTGGAAGCCAAGAATCCCGATGGCCAATTCATGGAAGGAGTTATAACCAAACTCACCGACGCCAGCGTCTACACTGTTGGTAAGAATTCTTTTTCCGTTGTCTAACGTTATGCATCGGAGAGGTAAGCTTTATCGAACCAAAATAAGCTTTTAATCACATCTATGTTTACTTCTCTTCAAGTTTTCGATGATGGCGATGAAAGAACATTGAGAAGGACTTCTCTGTGTTTGAAAGGGGGACGACATTTCAACGAAAGCGAGGTGGGCATTAAATGAGTAGATTCATATTCCAGCATGTATATTTTGGAGTTGCATCACTTATGAGAATTGTACACGCACGTGCTTTTCTTTATAATACATTGTTTTTATTCTCCTTCCAGACCCTTGACCATCTTCCCCTTACAGATCCTGAAAATTTTGGTACCCCAGTTGTGCAGGTAAATAATATGGTGACAGTGTTACATTTACTAAATGCGTTAATTTGTCT
Organism: Platygyra sinensis; assembly: GCA_019787425.1. Classification (NCBI taxonomy): domain Eukaryota; kingdom Metazoa; phylum Cnidaria; class Anthozoa; order Scleractinia; family Merulinidae; genus Platygyra; species Platygyra sinensis. The sequence continues at coordinate 42,179 of JAHPZR010050897.1, read as the reverse complement.
TTTGATTTTGTAACAACTTGTGCACAGTCTATCAAGTAACATGGCAACAGTATCAATGTCTGTGCCATAACTTGCAAATGAAAACGTACTGTTTCATGTGCATAACTTGGATTTAACCTTAACATGATAAGAAACATTCTTTGATATTCCAAGTGATTTTGCAGATGGAAGCCATTTAAAATAATTTTAGTTGATCTAAGGAGGGCCTCTTTAATTTATTATTGAAACAAAAGAATTGCCTAATGGTTGGCAACGTTATGTGTGCGAAAAACAAAATTTGGCCAACAATGTAGGATTTCTAATTGCTTCCAAAAGCCTGCAACATGTTGGTTCAAACAAAACGTTGTGTTAAAAGTCGTCATGTACACCTTATAAGACAGTTTTGATTTTTAATACAACATAAGTAAAAACAGGCATTAAAATCGGACAGTGTTTGTGGCTTAAGGTGCATTACAAGGATGGGTTCACTGGAGAGGCCAGCAGTTAAAGGGCCAATTGTGTGTCTACATGATATATAGATTTAGGCCAGCCTAAAAGCATAGCTCCTTGGCCAGGTTGTTCAGAGCCCAATTAAGCTAATCCAAGAAAAGGTAGAATTTTGATTTGAGTTTTGTAACTTTGTGGTGGGATTTTCTGTTTTGAGTTTTATAAACACACAACAAAGCTACAAAAAACATTTGTATAGAAGAAAAAGTTATAATTCGAATAAATTTTATTTATAGCGGAGCTATAGGGGAAAAAGAAACCCATGGTATTGCTTATGGGCGCTTGTGGGCGGTATTGCTTGTGGGCGCGTACGCATGACAACGACGACGGTGGTGGTGGTGGTGGAGTCGTGCAACATGGCGGCCGCACTCCAAATAATGACAGAGACATGCAACCTTGGTTTACCATATACTTCTTTGATATTGGACATTCCCGCTATGATCAATTGACACTTGTCAAAACAAGGTATCTGCTGACCAATATCACATGACCATATCACAGGCTCAAGTGTACAGCTCATCGAGGTCACATATTGTGTTGAAGTTGACCACTGATCAAGTACTGGTTCTCAATTGGATTGCGGGCTCATGTCAGGTTAACTTGTTGAAAACAGGGCAGAATTAATCGGAAGCCTGTTAACGCTAGCCCAGGATTAAAATTTATTCGAATTGTAACTTTTTCTTCTATACAAAAATTTTTTGCTGCTTTGTTTTGAGTATATGGTGATAATAAAACTCAAAACAGAAAGTCACACAGTAAACAGAAAACCTCACCGCACGGTTACAAAACCCAAATCAACATTCTACCTTTTCCTGGGTTAACTCAATCGGGCACTGAACTACCCGGCCAAGGAGCTACGCTTTTAGGCTGGCCTAAATCTATATATTTTATTTATTTATTTAATAACTTCCAGTTAGAGAAAATGTCATTTTAAAAAAGGCACTAAATGAGAGACTAAGGTACGGACTCGGTACGGACTCTAAGTCCCAGCGTGGTGAGCCCCAAATCCTGGGCTAGCGGCGTCCGAACAACCCTGCCCTGTTTTCAACAACTTGACCAGACATGAGCCCACGATCCAATCAAAAACCAGCACTTGGTCAGCAGTCAACTTTGAAAAAAACCACGTGACCTTGACGAGTTATAGACTCGAGCCCATGATGTGGTCATGTAATACTGGTCAGCAGATACCTTGTTTTGACAGGTGTCAATTGATCATAACATGGGTGTCCAATATCAAAGAAGTACTCGGTAAACCAAGGCTACATGTCTGTCAACCTATTATTTGGAGTATGGTTGCCATGTTGTGCGACTTCACCGTTGTCGTGCGTACGTGCCCATGAGCAATACCAGGGCTCGGAATTAAAAAAATGTCTGGTTGCTCTGGGCGACTAGTCACGAAAATTTGGTCGTAACTTTGAAAATTTTACCCACAAAATTAATTGAGGCCATTTAATAGCGAAGCGCGCGAGTGACGTCATGACTCAGACAAGACTCAGACAAACAAACTGGAATGGTGAATGATTTTGAAGATTTCCTTAAGAGCAAAAGCCAGTGTTCCTTAAACACTTGTGAAACAAAGATTTTGCTTATATTCCCTGTATTTCCCTCAGAACAAGCTTGTGTCGACTGAGTCTCGCGAGGAATTCAGTGAGTTGCATTCTATTTTTAGACTTTGCGCGCTTCGCTATTAATAAATAAGTGATCATAAAACAATAAAGGCTTTAATTTCCATTGTTTCTGCAGCTTTCATGTCATTTCAAGATTTAATAGTACAGAACATTTAACGTCTTGGACAACACTAGTCCATCTAAATGATCAAGTTGAACCTGTGTTCCATTCCACACAAGTGCCTGTCATTTTAGTCAAAGCAATAGATTTCCAAATCATGAACAGATATTACAGCTGGAAACTGCAGTTCCTACATGTAAATGCCTCCAATCTCTGCAAAATAACGTAACACATGTACTGGGAGGAAATCAGCTTACCTAACAAAATTCCTTTCGTTTTACCTTTCAAAAGTTTTCCACCAACGACATAACAAGAAACAGATTCTTTTTTTATATATTAAGCTTTACACCTTAAGTTTCAGGGGTGTTACTAGAGCGCTTATGCAAAGAACCCTAAATGACTGAATCATTCAATATGAATACGCGCCACTACTCGCACACCACGGCAATCCACCATCAAAACGGCAAAGTGAAACGAAACATGAGCCTGTGATATACATGTGTAAAGAAACCGCTGAAGATGGCGGGCTATAGAAGGAAAATCATGCACCCTAGGAAAATTACGGTAAACCTTCAGACTGTAACAAAATTGTAAGGCGCAAATTCAATGAATCTTTTCATTTCTTAACTTATTTAAGCAAAAACTCTTCTAGCTCTTTTATTTTGTATCAGACAAGGCAAACCTAGTCGCAAATTTGCGACTACTCTTTTTTTTTAGTCGCAAAAAGAAAATTTAAGTCACAAATGGGACTGTATCGGGTGCAATTTCGAGCCCTGAATACCGCTGCCCATGAGAACCATGAGAAAATCAATTCATGGGTTTCTTTTTCCCTATATGGTTATGGGGCTCCACTTGGTGGCCCTTCAGGCCACTGGAGCTCCACTATAATTTAAGGTAATCATAAAGCCCTTAACTATAGAAATGCAGAAATTTTTCCAGTTATATTTGTTGTGACTTAGAAACAATAATTATTCCTAGGCCTTGACATCTAACAAAAAAAAGTAAATTGAGAAAGATACAATGTTCATCATGCCATGAGTTCTTGATCTCTCAAATACTGGCTGGTTGCTCTATACACAGAGCTGTAGAATGATTCGAGGATGTTAAATAGACATACTGCTAGGATCAGCAATGTGGAGAGTGCATTATCTCACTAAATATCTGACTGATTTGCCTTTGCATTAAATTTATCAAACCTGTAACTTTGTTTCTTTTTCAGGATGGAAAGAAAAGGAAAAAGAGAAGACTGAGTCAGACAGCAAGGTAATCTGTAGTTTCATTCATAGGCAGTAGAAAAGTAAATCTTATTTATCAGTGATTTTGTTACCTCTGCCTCCTGCATCCCTGATGCATAAAAATCCCCAAGGACGCAAAATAATTCACGGCACGCGTTCTGTAGCATGCAAAGAATGATCGTTTGATCGATCGATCTATGTGTGATTAAACCTGAAATAAAACCTACCTCAGCTCAGATCAAGAGAGTAATATCGTCTGCCTATTAAATAGGTCAAGAAGTAATTTCTGAACGAGTAAACAGAAGTATATCTGTGAAGTATATATGAAAGAACTCATATTTGTACTGCAGTTGTAGATGAAAGTGAAGAGTGATCATCGCAGTAAATTTTCCAATTTAAGCAATTGGAAAGAAGAAGCCCGAAAAAAAATCAGGCCTTCAACGGGATTTGCACCCGTGACCTCCGCGATACTGGTGCGATTTCCTACCAACTGAGCTATGAAGCCACATATTAGGAGCGAGGTCAATTTATTGAGTTCATATCTTCTGTGCAGTGAAATGATGTGAAGTATATATGAAGGAATTCATATTTGTACTGCGGTTGTAGATGGAAGTGAGGAGTGATCATCGCAGTAAATTTTCTAATTTAAGCAACAACAACAACAAAATTTTATTAAAATTAGAAATACAAGAAATTACATTAGTTTCCCCCCGCAAATAGCTTATAAACTAATCGAGGCGGGGAGATCTGAAGACATTTTACAAATACAAGGATTGTCTGTAGATGGATAGCCTGCGTAGCTGGCGGGATTTCGCGCGTGAGTGCATTTGTTTTGGTTGCAAAGCCGTGAACGCGAGTGGCGAAGCGGTGAGAGGTTTGGTGAGAGTCAAGTTGAATTCCCGCCTGCCCAAATTCGTGGGGTTTTTTGAATTATGCGTTCACCAGTGCACGCGAATTTCGGATTGGCTGAGAGCACTGAAACGTCAATCAAATGCTATACCTCTCATCTTTCCCAGGGGAAAAGGTTTGTTTTCATACACAAATTTGCAAATGGAGAATGCGAAGAAATGCATAGAGGAAGCTTTGGATTCTCTGAATATCCGTGGGGAAAGGAGAAAAATTATACTGAAGGAAGAACGGGAGAGAGATTTCGGGGAATGATGTGTAAAATAGGGTTAACTAACCTACACGACTTCTACGGTTCGTGACATTTGTACATTTGCCGTTCTCTGTTGGGTCACTCGACCACTCGAATTTATGAAGAGCACTTCATGTAATGTTACAAGGAGGAATTTAAATTAGAGTAAAGCAGAGCCGTAGATTGTGCTATGGCAAATTTTAAGAGGTCATAGGACTGCATGATTGCCGCTGTTGTATGCATGTTGCTTCGCCGAGTTTGACACCTCTGTAATTTGCAATGTGTAAGTGTATTGTTTTGGCTCATTTCTTTTGCAACATACTTTTTTAAATCTCCAAGCATTTGCTTTTGAGGGGGAAGATGTGACGTTTTCTGTGAACGTGTTGCTTACTTGCATTCTATATTGTGACGCCGGGCCCGGCTGTGATTAGAACTGTTTGCCTTCGTAAGGTTTTCATCGGAGCTGCCATGGCTTTACTTCAAGAAAGCTATACGCTTGTCTAGAGAAATTTTTATGTTTCTTGGCGCTATCTGATCGAGCTTATGTTTCTGGCGCTCGATTTATAGGCTTATTCCTCCTTTGATCGCTCTTGTACCACAGGATTCAAATATAGCTCTTCACACACAAGTCTGTTGACTGTTTGCGTGATTCGGCTTGCGCTTAGTTTCATGTTTCATGTTACACTTCGTTCTCTGATTGGCTTATTTAATTGATGCATCAAAGGTGCTAAAAGTGGGCAGCAAGCAAAAACCATACCAAATGTGGCAGGCGGGAATTTCACTCGCGGCTTCGCCGCTCGCAAATACCTCGCGGGCTTCGCCCGCGATAGAATATGGCGGTTCCGCCGCCGCTTGCCCACTCACGCAACCCGCCAGCTACGCAGGCTAGTAGATGGACTAAATAACAAAGAAAACACTACTATACAATAAATAGAAATAAAGTAACATAAAACAAACCAAGTACATTAATTGGAAAGAAGAAGCCTGAAAAAAAAATCAGGGCTTCAACGGGATTCGAACCCGTAACCTCGGCGATACCGGAGCGATTTCCCACCAACTGAGCTATGAAGCCACGCATTGGGAGCGAGGTCAATTTATTGAGTTCATAACTTCCAGTGCAGTGAAATGATGTGAAGTATATATGAAAGAATTCATATTTGTACTGCGGTTGTAGATGAAAGTGAAGAGTGATCATCGCAGTAAATTTTCCAATTTAAGCAATTGGAAAGAAGAAGCCTGAAAAAAAATCAGGGCTTCAACGGGATTCGAACCCGTGACCTCCGCGATCCCGGTGCGATTTCCTACCAACTGAGCTTTGAAGCCACACATTGGGAGCGAGGTCAATTTATTGAGTTCATATCTTCACGTGGAGTGAAATGATGTGAAGTATATATATGAAAGAATTTATACTTGTACTGCGGTTGTATATGAAAGTGAAGAGTGATCATTGCAGTAAATTTTCCAATTTAAGCAATTGGAAAGAAGAAGCCTGAAAAAAATCAGGTCTTCAAAGAGGTTCTAGCCTGCGAAAACAGCCGTCCTTCTTCGCTCCCGGCCCGAGCGGCGTTTCGCGTGAAGGACATCTGCAATTCAATGCAGAAAATTCCATACTGATGACGAAGATCTGTCCCGCATCTGGTCATGAGCGCTGATTAGTTTGATCAGTGATTATGCATAATTAAGTCCGTAAATATGGGGGACAGTGAAAATTCTTGCCAAAACAAAACTGGCGTTTTGTTATTGTAGGGGTGGTTTGTGTAAATTGGGGTTGACTAGCCTACACGACTTTGACAGTTTGTGAAAACAGCTGTTCTCTGTTTGGTTACTTGACCTTTTTGTCGTTTCACTCGTGTTTATGAAGGGCACTTCAATTTCATGCTGTGTTATAAGGAGGAATTTTAAGAAGAGTTGAGCCGTTAGACCGTGCCATGGCAAATTTTTAGAGGTCACAAGTCTACATGATTTCCGCTGTTATCTGTGTGTTACTTCATGGATTTTGACACCTCCGTAAACAGTGATTACAGAACTGATATCATATTTGCCCTCCTACTTTTTTCTTCAGAGTCGCGGTAGCTTTACTGCGAGAAAGCTATACACCACTTTGTCTAGTAATTCTAATGTTTCTTTCAGCTATCTGATCAAGCTTATGTTTTTCAAGCTTGATGGAACAACATGATTCAAATGCAACTGTTGACGCGCAAGTCTGTTGAATGTGTCTTTGTTCGGCTTAGTCAAGAACATGGTTTCGATCCTCCATGTAAATGTCGTCAGTTACATCCTCCATGTAAATCTTTTCAGCTTGCTAGCCCAGTGGCTAGTGACAGGTTTGATTCACTAGCCAAAACAAATTTTTCACTTGCCAGATACTCTAATATCCATCATTACATCAAGAAAGTAATAATGACACACTACATATTTTAAGAGGAGGCCACTGTCACAATGAGTGGTTTTCAGGAGGGTGCTTCTATAAAACTAAAATACATTTACTAAAAAAGCTAAAACAACAATTAAAATCCATAAATGAAATATTAAAAGTAAACTAGCAACAGTAAAAAAACACCATTAAAAATGTATACACGAAGCTAAAAAGTCAAGTAAATGCTAGCATCTACTGTGTAGCATGCAGTATGCTTTGAATGAACAACGTCAAGTTCAAAGTTTTCGCACCCTTGATTCTCACAGAACCGCCATCAAACTTTGGAACTGGCGCCACCGAAAAACATTCTTTTCTTTCAAATTACCAATTCACAATTTTCTTGAGCAAAATAATTCATTCCATTTTAACTTTATTTACAAGTTGCAAACATAGGCATCCATATTATATTGTTCGAATTTTCAAACAACTGTGAATTTTTAAATTTTTTTCGAAGTGTACATGACCTCCAGATGCTGTTAGCATTTCACTCGTGACTAATCATTAGCGGCAAGCAGTTCATTTGTTGTTCACTGCTTTTAACTAAGGGAAAAAATAAACAAAAAAGTCAATCGTTCTTTTGCATTTTAGTAAATTTAAGTTGTGAATCCGTGAATTTGATTGGCTATATTACTGTTTTCTATCTGCTGATAGAAAACAGTTACGCATCAGTGCACATTGCGCCTTACGTTTGAACCTGATGTAATATAATAAAACAGTTCTTTTCTACGCGTTACTTGACATTTTTTTCTTTTTAGGCAATGAGACTGCGGTAAATTTATACTAAAACAATTAGACTACTCACCCTCGTTTTCTACAAGCGATAGTCAACTCGGCTGCACCTCGTTAACTATCTGCTCATAGAAAACTCGGGCTCGTAGTCCAATTGTTAATTGTTACATCCGATGTTTTAAATTCTGCATTCTTTGACTTAATTTCATTTTGTGAAAAATTTGAAATTAACTTTTAATTGGTTCCCTCTGGGTCTCCAGTGCTCACAAATTTTTACTAGCCTGTGGCTACTCCGCTACCATAAGTCCCGAGCCCTGTACTTAACAGTATTTTGATGCTCTGGAAAGAATTATAATTGATGGTAAATTTTGATTTTGTTTTTTTTTAAGTATGGATGATTCTGAAACAGAGCGAGATGAACAGAGATCAGCTCCGACAAAGAAGAAGTGTTTGTTTGATGACAGCATTGTTGGCAAGGTTTAGATCACTGTCTCTGCTTTTAATATCTGTAACACCTCGGGAACTTCTTTTGGTGTAAATTCTTAATTTGTATTATCAAATAATTTCTTTTTTCCTTTATTAAGGTGGTCATTGTGGAAAGTGGATCAAAAAGGAGGAACATGTGGTTTCCAGCTTTGGTGAGGTTTCCTTGCTACAGTATATTGACAGCAATGTTCTGTACGATACACAACCCCTCCGTGGTAATCGAACAGGAAACACTGAATGTAATCTGTTCAGTTCTTGTTCTATACCTGTACCTCTTCTGTATCCATTCCTTATATGATCCTTATATAGTCTGTTTCAATCCATTAGCATTCCACATGGAACTCATTCCCAATATTGTGTTACTGGAAGTAAGAAATATATTCTTGTTAAGTCCATATAACAAGGGCAGCTCTGACGCTTTAACCCTAAACAAAAAAGGCCTTATTTTGTGAGTGTTGTAACCTTATGTACCAGTAAAACAATAATTGTAAGACAGAGGGCAAGAATGTCTCCTAGATTTTTCAACCATGTATGAAAGTCCTCAAAAATAGCTGAAGTTTGGCATGTGGGCTTCATTTTACCTAAGAAACATTGCTCTCATTGTTTTATCACTTAGTTGCTCTTTGTTCTCGAGAAAAAGAATAAAAAAATACAAAATTAAAAAATACGTTAAAAAATTTAAAAATTAAAAAAAAATTTAAAAAAATGACTTAAAAAATTATCTTAACCCATTGACTCCTGGAACTTTTTGCCAAAAATGCATTTTCTGGACATTTTGGTGGTTTTGAGGCTGGATCTCGGCCAAATTAGCTTTAGTCTGGTTGAAAATGCATTTGTGGCACGACAGCTAGCCTTTCTTGCCCTTAAAATCGCGTTTTACGAACTTTGGATCCGTGCATGCGCAGAAATCAAAATTTTGACATAGTTTTTGGACGAGAAGGTGGCCTACGTCTTAAGGCTTTTCGATTTTTGATGTTTTCTTTTTTCTTTTCCTTTTTCTCCTTTTCTTTTCTTTTCGCTGCAGGGATTGACCTTTCACTGGGCTTGCTTACAGTTAAAAAACTTCTAAGAAAGAGTCATCGAGGCGGCCAATTTTTACCGTGGAGCAGTTAGGTGTAGTGGCAGTAAATTTTGCTCTGAGTTTTTCACAAATCTTTTTGAGCATTTTTGTGCATATCTCGGGCTCCATTAAGCCGATCACTCTGATCTAGGCATCATTGGAAAGATCTTTTCCTCCTGCAGAAGTTGAGTATAGATGATGCCAATTTTGGTCAAAAATGATGACGTCAGAAGTGGAAGAGAGGCTAAGGTTCGTCACGGGCGGTTACGGGCGGCACAGGCGTCAATGGGTTAAAAAATCAAAAATTACAAGAATAAAAAATAAAAATGAAAAATAACTTTAAAAAATTACTTTAAAAAATAAAAAAAATTAAAAACTTGGTACTTTTTCCGGTGGCCCTTCGTTCGCTGTGGACGCCATTGTCAGACTTTCAAGCATGTGGTCCTGGCATGTATACACTATCATGAGGGATACACGAAGTAGCTGTGGTGGTCTGCTGACCTGGAAAGCTCAAATCCATGATGGCGGCCATCGAGTAAACTTTGGTCATAAATTACCCTCTTCCTGTTTTGTCGTGCAGTGTAATTCTTTAATTTCGATAATTTAATTAAGGTTTACAACGTTTACAATTAATGTAAATTGTATTTGTTGTGACAAAAAGGTAGGGACAAAACTGTTCGTTACTGAAAATTTCTAGAGTCGAAGTGACTCCCTCCGTAACCTCAGTGGAGTCATCTGAACAATTTAGGTGTAAAATATGCCAAATTTGGCTGTATGTTAAGCAATGTCTGGTAGTTTTTTCCGCTTAAGTTTGCTTTGTTTTAGAGACATTGCATATGCAAAAATAAACCACTCGGTTTTTACTAGCGGCATGCCTTTTTTGCATGTGTTTTTTCTCAAAAACAAAGAGCAACCTAGTAAAAAAACGAGGAGCAATGTTTCTCACATAAGATGAAGCCCACATGCCTAACAAAATTCAGTTACTTTTGAGCACTTTGATAAATGGACGAAAAATCTAATCCACATTCTTCCCTGCAACCTTTCAGTATTGTTAGTGGCCTCATATTTTTTAAGATTTTATTCATTACCATAAACACTGGTGGATAAGCCGCACCTTTTTACTCAACATTTTCCTTAAAAATCAGGGATGTGGCTTATCTGCGAGAACATCCAATCAACCTGCCTTAAATTTGCATAAATTAACAATTTATATAATGACCCAATTTATTCCTACATTTTGATTGGTTCTCGCATATGACCTATTAGAGGACAGATGCTCGATTGACTACATCATTTCAAAGTTCTTCCCTCTGTGTTTTAAAATGGCAGAAAGTTGATGTGACTGGGTGAAAGATACAGGTATAAAAAAATATTATCGGGGCATTGAACAGGTATAAAAATCAGAATGAAGAAAGAAAAAACTGTTTCTTTTCAACAAAATGGCTCAGAAAAAACACTTGAGCAGTCTTAGTCGACAGTCGAGTGAGACTAAACCAAGCACAAACTTGCTCTTGAAATTACTTTAGGGGAAGAAACCATTTCTCTAATTTAGCAAACCCAATAAGCAAAATGTGTGTGTCATTGATTTATTTGAAAGATTCTAAAACTGTATCTTTCACAGAATGAAACATTACCACCGTTTTCGTTGATACGCGACTTTGGAAAACAAAACACCTGCGGAAATGCTTCCAAAATTTCAGTCAGTATGGATTGTTATCGACAAATCAGATTGAAATCCACCAATCACAGCCACTAGTGTGACCTTCAGACCTTCTTTATGTCATGCTAGCGGGCTGTGATCGGTGAATTTCGATCTAATCTGTAAATAACATGTGTGATCGACAGGAATTTTGGAAACGTTTCCGCAGGTGTTTTGTTTTCGAAAGTCGAGTATCAACGAAAACGGTGGTAAAACATTACTTTTTGAAATCAATCAAAATAAACACTTAGCCTACTTTCTGACGCAAATGTTCCAGTCTGTTTCAGGGCACAGCAGCGATAAAAGTAGAGCTAACCACAGCTCGCCACAAGTACTTCACAGCTATAAGGTGTCTAAACCGCTTATGGAGTTGGTAGATTTCTTTCCAAAAAATATTTTTCTGTAATTTGAGTTGCCACTGGTGTTTATGGTAATGCAATAAAACTAGACCTGCAGTCATCTTTGATTGGATAATATCAGCCTGTTTCTCTTTTATGAGAGGTTTCTTTTTGACGTAGTCATTTGATTGATTTGTGTACATGTATGAAACAATGTATTGTTACTAGTGCTGGGTGGTGTGCTGATTGTCAATTTTTTGATGCTGTAGGGTGTTAATCCAAGTAAGAATGAGGTCGACTTGATGAAATCAAAAGAGAAATGCCTCGTCCGCTCTTTCAAAGATGGAAAATAGTAAGTTGATGACAAATGTAACAGCAACAGCTCTTAAACTGGCTGTTACTCTTTCTGATGTGCATGACAACTTAACTATTTATTTGTAAGTTAGAGTACTTTTTATGGAGGTATATCTATAGCCCAATGCAGAAACATGAGAGCACTGGGGCGAGTTTCTTATATTGATTGGATTGAAAATCTAAGCATTTCAACTGAAATGTTAATGAATGAAAAGCTACTCAGCCAAGTTTAAGAGTTTTCAGCCGAAAATTGTCCCAATGGGAGCCTTGCAAAAGTTGCAAAATTCCATACAAACCCTTATAATTTTGTGGCCTGTCTACCCAATCCATACAAACACTCTATTTTGGGTGATATATGAAGAGCTGCTATTTTGCCATTTTCCTCCTCCAAATACTTCTATTCCGCATGGTTAAGACTCTCAGATTTAGTTTATCTTTCATTTGAATATCTTAGTTTTTCAAACAAACGGAAAACAACCATACTCTTTCCCAGTCCTCTCACATTTCTGCAATGGCTATGATTCGATAATTGTGACCCTATTTGTGAAAACTCTGCATAAGAAAAGTCAACAGAAACGCGTTGCAGGTTGTTGTCAATGCACTGTAAATGCGTTGCATTTCATTGAGAACGCATTGTGTCACAATTTCAATCCGTTGTGCCTCGTCAACGCATTGTGTTTCGTTGTCAAACCGTTGAGGACTGCTGTGAACGTATTGTGTTTTGTAGTTAGGCTATTGCTTCAAGCTTTTGATTTCATTGTGTTAAAACAAACGAAGTTTTGTCCTTTAAGGCCTTCCCACACTAGCTGATTTTTTTGTCGGCCAACAAAAAATCTTGTCAGCTAGTGTATGGTGAATTTAGACAAGTGTGAGACAAAATCGGGCCTTATGTGGCAATATCTGACAGTGCTAGATCTCGAAACGTCTTGTCGGGCCTTGTCGGATGGTGTGCGGTGGACCAAGACAAGTTGTCAGGGCTTGCGTGTACCTCAACCAATGAGTCAAGTGAACAACGACGTGGCCCCAAGACTGAAGGCGGTTAGTCACAACAAAAAATCGGGTAATGTGCAGCAAGCTGATGTCCCGACAAAGTTTAACCCGGTTAAATCCCAACAAAAAATCTGCAGCTCTGTGACAAAAAATCAGCTAGTGTGTGGTAGCCTTTACACACAATGCGAGTGAAACTTCCAAGGTCAAGTGGTTGCATTCTTAACAGGGGGAAATGACTGCTTTGTGTTTTAAAATAGAAAGGAAAAATACAAATCAATGTTTAGGTAACCTCAGAATTCACTTTTCTGATAAAGAAGTTCTTCTTCCTACAACTGCCACGAAAACATGAAGATTGGAGCGCTTTCAAGTAAGCTTAAATTTTGACAACAGATCGCAGATTTAAAGCGGCTTTTTGGAATTAAGAAACAAAAAAATGGCAATGTACATTATTACTTCGAAGTTGAATTAAGTTTTGGAACGATTGCTAAAGCCACAGGCATCAAAATGACTGCAAAAGCAGTTGGCAAAAGCTAAAGCTTTCTCTTTCACGTGAAGAATTATTATTTACATTCTGTTATGCAGCGAAGCACGTCTGTGAAATCTTGATCATTACTTTTGCTTTGAAATTGGTTTCTTCGCCTCAGCGTGAATGAAAATTTATTGTTATTGAGCTTCGTTTTGCATTTGTTTCATTCGTTCCCTGTATTTGGGAATTTTAGGTTTTTAAAGTGAAGAGTACAGTAATAGCCCACGTATAAGAACCTGGGTTTTAAGAACCTGTTAGGCTAAAATTTTCATTTTAAGCCCCTTTCACATAAGAAACTATTTAGGCTAAAATTTAAGTTAGGTTCTTATCAGTGGGGTTGCTGTAAAACTCTGTAGGTAAAAACTACTGAATTAAGATCATCATGTATTTAAAAGTAACTTCGCATAACTTTTTTTTCTTTCAAGCTTAAGTACCATGTTGTACGTCAATTGTACCTGTGCTGAACTGCCTAGCTATAGGCTTTGCTTTATGGTACAAGTAAATGATTTATACTGTATTATGAGATGATATTTATAATATATATAGTATATTCAGATGAAATTCATATGTAAGAACCTATTTTAAGAACCTTGGTAGCCTAAATTTGCTTCAAGTACCATTTATATAAGAACCCTTTAAGGCTAAATTTAAAAATCTAGGTTCTTATACGCGCGCTATTACTGTATCTTGCACGCTAGATTTCTGCATATTTAATTTATTGAAACAGCAGGGTTCAACTGTAAGTTTCTTCCCCAATGCTTTGAAACTGATATCCAAAGAGATATTCTGCGATACAAGCAATGCTGTCTTTTTATGTCCTTATTTTTCAGCCATGTGATAAATGTTAAGGATGCAAAAGATTTCTCCAAGGATCAAGATCCAGTGCATGGAGTATTGAAAGGTGAAAACAGAAAATTAAAAGCAGGTGGGTATCTAGCTGAATTGATCATGTCTCTTCTCGTTATTTGAATTACGTGTCTGATGAAATGGAGCATCTTGAAACATCTTTAAGCGTGGCTCTTGGGACTTAATATCTGGGTCCTGTTGTTCTAGATGGCAATTAAACTAACCTCCAATTAAGCCTAATCGTTAGTTAAATTTCCTAATGGTGAGTTACCTAATTTCGGTTTAGAAAACAGTTGTTCAACAGGAAATGTTTATGCTGATTGAATAATCCATGTTGAAGCGTAAAGTGGACTATCCTTATATGCTGTGAGGTGTGGGTTTTTTAGAAAAACCCAATGATAAAAATTCCAAGAGCTGCAAAATTGGGATAAGGTCATGCCTGGAATCCTAACTTAAATTAAAACCTGCATATATGTTAGAGAGATGGTATCAGCAAGTTTTGAGCTGTTTATATTTTGTTTTATTTGTCTTCAGCTGTAGGAAGAGCACTGACTTATTTAGACACTGGAAGAATTCCAGGAATCTGGGAGGAAAATTCCTCTGATGTAATAGTTCATGGAGACAGTGAAGAAGACTTTAAGAAGCCTCATTCTTCAGAAGATGAGGGGAGTGTTGAAGAAGATGAAGAGAAGAAGGCTTTTAAAGAGAAGCTATTCGCATTCATGGAAGAGAAAGGTAAATAACTTAATGAGTAAAAAGCTTTACTCAAGAGTGGAGTCTTAGGAAAGATGTCTTACATGTACATGTATTGTTTCTTAAAGTTTCCTTAATGTGGCAACCCATGTATGTAACTCATTACATTGAAAACAGAGAATACTAAAACTCTCACGTAAAATTTTAGCTCTGTCATAGTATGAAAATCAGACTTGACATAAATTTGATATTTTTCTGGTGTTTTAAATCCAGTATTTTTCATTCCTGTCCATTTCCCAATCGAATTTACATACGACAACATAAACGTTTCGGTTGTTTGTTCATAACCAGGCATTTGATCATGCTCATGGTGGATTTATTTTTGTCCAAGTGAATGGTCATCAGCAACATGGCGGAAGGGAGATTCCCTGCTGACTAGACATAACAACCTTTTGAATCCGCCTGCTGTGAGGACTGAGATCGCAAAAAGATCTCTCTATTACTATGGTTGCACTTTTTAATGAACTGTCTTAATGGTATTTTGTGTTAAAATAACTTTTAAAGCTTTTATTTGTATATAGTTTTCTATTTATTGAGTTATTTTTTTGTAAAAAAAATACCTCTTAGTCGACGCGTCAAGTATGTTGTGGACGGGTCAGTGGATCAGTGAGTGAGTGAGTGAGTGAGTGAGTGAGAGATGTATGTATGTCACACCAATCAGATCGGGTCTACTATAAACAGCCAATCAAATTTCTTGTTTTAAAAGTAAATGGTACATGAGAAGATTTGATCCCGATACAGTTCAGAACGGCCATATTTATTTTGTATAAAAGAGGAGGAAGTATTCATATATTGGGTTTACTTCGGCAAATTCGGTGGGTTAGGTTGAGGATTTTAGTTATGGACGAGATCAGCCTTGAGGTTTGAAACAGTGCGTGAGCTAGTTGTATGCAAATGAACGAGATGTTATATTTAGTTACAAAGGTAACTTGATATTTTTGTTTTTCACAAGGAGTAAATTCAATAGACGTCACGCATCGTTGCTTCTAGTTCTTAGGAAATGTTTTAGGGGAGACAAGACTATTTTGATTCGAAAGAGTTCGAACGTTAACAATAGGTACAGGTAACGATTGTTTTGTTCTTGTTGCATGCAAATATAGACAGATATTTTTATTTTTTAGTTACAAACAGTAATTTGACACTTTTGTTTTTCACAAGGGAGAAAATTCAATTAGAGCTAACCAATCGTCAGCACCTGTTCCCACGAGATGCTTGCTATTTTTAGTTACAAATGGTAACTTGACACTTTTGTTTTTCGTGTCGGAGAAAATAGTTCGCACGAGATGTTTGCTATTTTTAGTTATAAATGGTAACTTGACACTTCTATTTTTGCTATGGGAATAAATTCAATGGGAGCTTACAAATTGTCGGTTTTTGTTTCCAGGATATTAAACAAAAAAGAAGCTTTCATTTCTAAACTGTTTTTACGTCTCTGCAGTAGCAGTTTATAGCTTTATTTGATGACATTCATTTCAGTTCGATATTTTTTTAAGACTGCGTGGCGTCAACTTAAAGTGCTAAATCAGACTTTCAATGTATCAGAAAGTTTTTTTTTCTCTTTCTTTCTATTTTCGGTGAAGTAGTGTTGTTTTGTAAAAAGGGTAAACTTACGACTCGTATTAAATGCGAGAAGTTCTTTTAACGGCTTGAGTATTTTTGAGCAAAAATTCCTCTTGGGGTTGAAAGAGCTATGAGATCGGTGAGTGATGGGGAGTTATGCATGTGCGCATGTCACACCAATCACAGTGTGGGTTGTAACAAAGAACGAATCAAATTGCCTGTTAGAAAATAAGATGATATCTATAGTAATTTGGAGACGTGTCAGGTTACTGTAGTTTGTTTAGTGAAACATTTTACATGTCATCGATTCAGAATTCTATCTCTGAAACCTTTCATTTCAGAAAAAAAATAACTCTTGCACGCCTTGCGTGCCTATGTTATTATTATATGTATTAGTGTAATGCTTGTATGTATATTTTAGTTTTTGAGTGTTATTGTGCTCAGGGCTCCCATTGATTTTGCATCTGAAGGGGCTACAAATTACAGCATTTTGCTGTAATTTGAGTGAAATGATCGTCTTTGCAAGTGTGTGTTAACGTGAAATCAAATTTTAACTGTTATTGACCTGAAATCAACTCTTTTTGTAAGGTTGAATAATGCAAAAATCAATATTCTGTTTTATTTTAAGTAAAGTGAACACCTTTGCAGCCATGTGCTGACAAAAACAATTTTTTTTTGCATATTCTTGAAAATGAAGCAAACTTCAGCAAAAAAAAAACATACAGAAAATTGTTTAACACACCAAAACAAAACTGCATGGGAAGTTTGGACCGTTTTGGACAAAATTCATTTGAGCAAAATATTTAATGCCTCTTTTCCACCAAGCCCTTCAAATAGATAAATCGTCTATTAACGCCCAAGTCACTAATGGAGAGTAGGTGCCCAAGAAGCCTGGGGGCTGGAACCACAATCACAACCCCAAGGCACTAGAACACCCGACTGGCTTGCCCAACCTGGAACCAAGCCACGAGCCCCCCACGCCAAGCCACCCTCAGGCACCTGTCACACTCGGGCCAAATAGCGCAGTGGAAAGAAAAATTTATAGGGTGGTGGGGAGGGAACACCAAGAACTGCTAAACTACAATGAAAGGCTCCCTGAGCAGCTCATGGATGAATAGCCCAATCCCAAGTTTACTTTTTACCCTGTGGCAAAACCAGTCTTTGTGCAAAACTATTAGTATGAAAATATATGTATATTCATTCGCATAAAAATCAAGTCTTTTCATGTGAAACATTTAGCACAAGTACTTGTTCTGAAAAAGAGGCAAATGGCAACTCAGAGGTGGAAGTAAAGTCTGCATATGTGCAAAGGGGCCCATTAGGCCAGCACTTATTCCAGTTTCTGTAGCATGAAGCGACTAGGGGTATTTCTGCTACCACCTGGATGGGATGCTAGTCCATCGCAGGGTTACCTCCAAACATTAAATTTGCCAGTACCTATTTATACACCTGAGTGGATACTGAGGCACCGTGAGAGTAAAGAACACAATAAATACAATGTTCCCAGCCAGGACTCGAACCCAGACTGCTTATAGCCTTTAAAGTGGATAATAACTAATTTTGATTGGAAATGGAACATTGTCTTTAAATTAACTTGTACATGATGTACAGTAATAATAATAATAATAATAATAATAATAATAATAATAATAATAATAATAATAATAATAATAATAATAATAATAATATAATAATAATAATAATAATAATAATAATAATAATAATAAAAAAGACTTTATTTTACGAGGGTAACACTAAATAGCACAGCTAATAAACTTGTGGCCCTCACTCAGAAATAATTACAATATAAAAACTAGTATAATACAAAATGAAAATAGAAACTAATATAATATAATATAATTACAATATAAGTATAAGTAGAGAAACTAATAAAATATCTGAATATAGAGAAACTAATAAAATATCTGAATAGTGGTAAAGAATAACAACAGTCTGTCTCAAAGTGAAATCATGAAGTAAGAGTTCACCATATTCACCAGTCAGTCCAAATTGACACTTACCGTATTTACTCGTGTAAAAGTCGAACTCGTGTATAAGTCGACCCCTCATTTTCCAGGTCAAAAATCAGATTTTTCATCATTTATGGTTAAAGAAATAAAATTCAGACCAATAGAAATTTCCCAAAACGTCAGTCTTTTCTTCCAGAGAATGTATTGAAAACACAGTGAATTAAAAAAAGCAGAGGTGTAATCGTACGCAGTGAAGTTTATCAAGACTTGTTTAATCACGATTTAAGCACATATGAGCTCTTCGATTTACTAGCAAAGTATTTTACGATTTTTGGAAGTAAATCGCATTGCATTTAACTAACCTTGATCTTGATGATGAGTTTAAAAGGAGATTTAGATAAGAAGACCATAGGAACACCGAAGAGCTTCAAAAGATCGCTCAATAGGAACACCGCCATCTTGGAAAACTTGGTAACCAAACTACAAATTTGAGGAGTACTGAAAACTAAGATAACTCCACATGCTTTCTGAAGTTTGCCAGGTCACTAAGCCACAGTAATCGTTCACTGAAAATGAAAGTTCAGCACCGTAAACAGCAGCGAAGCCCTAAGAGAAATGTCTGCTCCACAGATCAAAAGACACAATAGAAATCATCTCTAGTAGGTTTACGTTTAAAGCATTTAACTTTTATTATTTCACACTCTTTTGTTGACGAAGAATGTGCCGAAACTAAGAAACTCAACCACAATTAGAACTGGTTTTGTTAACGCACTTCAGTCAATTGTTATGTTAATTTCTTGGACTGCTCTGTCAGGTCTTTGTGTATGACTCGTGTATAAGTCAAGGGCGATTTTTTGGGTGGATTTTTTGGTCGTAAAAGGTCGACTTATACACAAGTAAATACGGTAATCACTGAAGCTGGTTAAAATAAATGTATAATATCAGGGAGTCGGCAGTACATTTTGGCCCAAGCAAGGCTGTGCTCTAACGGCGCCCGGTCGCCTCAGGTGACTAACATTTGGTCTCGGGCGACTGAAAAAGAAAAGCGGTCACCCGTCCGGGCGCCTAGATTTCGGCTTCTGTGAAAACCCAAAATGAAACCAGCGAACGTATTGAAATGGAACAAAACAAAAAGAAACTTCCTCGTGCTCCCGCGCTCGCGTTAGCCCGAAAAGCAAAAGCGCTGAAAGCACATCATTGGCCTGTGTGATCTTTATAAGCCGTACACTTAGGTTAAATATTAAGGTAGGTCATGGGTCTCTTCGCTTCAATGGTTTCTCTTCCGGTTTTTTAATATAGTGCATGGTCAAGCTTTCTTGTCCATTGAACGACGCAATGGAGCAAGCAACTGCTTGTAACTAACATTTTATAATTGTACTTGCTATTACAGAAAAGAATTTGGCAGGACAACAACAAGAATTGCTCACGCTCAAAGTTGTCACGTCTGTGTTATGTAATATTGTTCCACTTGATTTAGCACTAAAAATTATTTTGTCCTTGCTCGTGAGAAACTGCATGATTTTTGCACAAGCATGTGTTGAAGATCTAAGTTTTCTATTGAAGCGGTTGATGCTTATGTTTCATTTTTGTGTTTCAACAGTTTCAACAGTGGAGTGCGTGATTAATAAAACGAAACCCTGTCCTTTATGAAAATTTTTGTTTATTTAATTAGCTTCGTCTATGGCATGCAAGATGTTTATCAACACCATATTTGGCGACTTGCTCGCAATTGTAATCACTCGATCAAAATTTGGTGAAAACGAAAGTTTAAAGTAACCCTTTTGTTCCGAAACCAATTTCAGTGGTCTTGAAAGAAATTTTTAAGCGCGGTTTTAACACCTATGTATGTGGTTAATTTACAACCGGATTTCATGATATCACAAGTTCGCCAAAAAGAGTACGTGACAGCTAAATTAAGTAACTCGCTTCTCCCCCCGGGTCCGGTAAAATGAATAATGAACGAGAGCGATTTAAGATGAAACTGTTGGGCAATTATGCGGATTCCCTGGAACTGTAAAAAGTATACAACGCTTCTCTTTCAAAACGTCACGGAGTGGTAAAGACTGTCATTCAGCAATGGTTCCCTCGGCCAGATGTTGCACAAACTTACACTCAAGTTTTAATTAAACATCCTATTAATGGTTTCATCTACTTTCTGAAAATTTTAACTTTCTTGCAAATAGTAAGTTGCAATAATGAAGGCTTCCCGATTTACCCTTACTTTCTTTAATGAAAGCTAGATAAACTTTGAAGTTTGATAATTTGATAATTTGTAACAGTGATAAATACAGTAACTATGAAGTCAAACTTGGTTATTGTCAGTAAGCAGACAAGAATAATCATCACTGAGATTCTGCGTATGCCATAAGACAACAGTAAAATGCTAAAATCTATGATTATCATTTTCATGGTTAATTATTAGCTAACTAAACCGTGAAATAAAATATTAATTAACTAATTAATTATTAATTAATTAATTAATCAATTTGGGCGACCAACCTGGAAGACTGGGCGACCTACTTGTCATGGTTAGGCGCCCAAAGGGTGCTCTGAAAGAGAGAAATTCACGCAGTGAAAAAAAACCCAAGAGTTTCATGATAACGAGAGCGAAAATATCAGCGGTGAGAGTGAACTCCTTTGTCGTTTATAGTGTTTATCCTGATATACGGAATCCCTTGAATAAGCGCCGCATCTGGGACAAAAAAAGTTAATAAGCACCGCCCTCGAATAAGCGCCGTATCGGTGGTGCGGCCCTTATTCGAGGGTGGCACTTTTTAACTTTTTTGTCCCAGATGCGGCGCTTATTCAAGGGTGGCGCTTTTTCAAGTAAATACGGTAAATTAATCAGAATCGAGTGAGTGATCAAGCGCCATCCGATTGCCTTCTATGCTCATGGATGTTATGTAACACCTATGAGCAAAAACTGAACCCGCAAACGCCACGCTGACAGAGTAATAAACATGCTTGCAAGCACATGGGACGACAATGCATGAATACCGGTGGACAAAGTCCGCCCCAGGGCTCCCACGGCTGTATGACTGCAGCAAATGCTATGGAACACACCAACGCTAAAGAAACGCTACCACATGGCTAAGACACTGGCCAGACGGCCACAACTTTGTACATTCATAAACTATATCAAAAATGCTACAGAACGCACCAAACACTCAACAAACGCTAACAGGTGGCCAAGACACTAACACAACCTGCAAAAAGCGATACTGACTAGATAAGTTCCTAGTCGTTAATGATGTTAAATTACATTTAACTATATTTAAAAAAGAACACCCCTCATCCGAAGACTGAATTACCTGTACAATGTACAAGAACAAGATTTATGATTAACATAGTTACAAAGAACAGTAATAATACAAGTATACAAATCAAACAAAATCATATCACTTGGGATAATCTTGTACCAAGAAAATATACATACATAAACATATTAATTTACATTCTTAGGCTATGGCTAATTATGAAAATTTTTAAGGCGCTCTGTTTTGTAGACTGGCACGTTGAACTTCCTATTGCTGGGCAGCTGCCTATGGTATAACACAAAAGGGCAATTTTACAAACTTCAAAAATTCCTACAAGATTACGAAAATAGGCACAATGTTAATGTGGTGATTAGTAGGAAAAGGAATTTTATATTAGGGAGAAAACAAAATGGAGGGTTGGTGGCATGTTAAGTTTTGGCTGTTCAGCAAGAGGTTTTGATGACCCTAAATTTTGGTTGTTGTCTCCATTTTGTCTCATCATTTTCAGCTTGTAAGGCCAAGTGGGCCACTTGGTTCATATGCAGATTTTCCTCAATGTCATTATTTTCATTTTATAGGAACACCAATTACAAGACCTCCAGTGTTAGGAAATCAAGATTTAGACCTACACAAACTTTATAGGATAGTACAAGATCATGGAGGCATGGAGAAGGTAACCAGTGGCCAGCACACTAGCTTCTGTAGCTGCAGGGTTTTAGCCAGGATATCTGTTAGTGGCTCTCCAGTAAATATCATTGGGCTGAATGCCCCATCCTGTAAAGGGGGTCTGGGGGCATGCCTCCCCCCCCCCCCCCCAGAAAAGTTTGAAAATTTGAAGCGTCATAGGTGCATTTTCCATGATTTTCAGTGGATAAACTCATTGATTGGCCTTGAATGTTAAATGTGTCATTTTCTTTGCTAAAAACCTAAAATGGATTGAAACTAGATGACTGGAAGCCTAAAATCCCACATGTGGCTAACAAAGTCTCGAAGTCTATCAGAATAATTTGCAAATCTAATTTCTACTTGTCAACAAAATCTCTACAAACATTATATTTTTCTAGGCATACTGTTTTTGCTGTAACTTAGTTTGGGCCTCCACTTACAAATGTAACCTTGTTTGTCTTGCAATTCTTCAGAAACGAGTGGTGAGAACTATAGCTAAAACCCATTTCTATGCAGATACTGATCCAAGTTTTAGAAACCTAGGTATTTTTAAATTTCATGACATGCACCCACTACAATTAGGTTTATTCATGTACTCTCACCAAAACCGTACCCTTCCTTTAAAATTTGACTGTAAATTCATCTTACAGAAAGAAATTCATTCGTATCATACAAGAAACTCTCCTTTTTTTTTTATTTAAACATATTTTCTATTGTTTGCCCCAAAAGCGCCTAGGCTTATCAAGGGGGCTTACAATAATACAATAATCAGGCTAAAAAAACAGACAGACACAACCAGCACACAAAGACTAAGTTACAACAAGTAAATTTACAGTTAAACAGTGGCCATTGAAAAGTGATTAGTATTGATTATAAAAGTCTGGACTTTGCGAAATAGAGCACAGTTGATATCATAATTTGCAGATTTAACGCCGTACAAAAGAAAATTAAGTTTTTTAGCATCGCTGCTGGATGACCACGTTTCACCTAGAATATTAGCAGCGGAGCTAAGGAGAAGATTACGTTGGGCGGCATACCTGGGGCAAAACAAAAAGAAGTGTTTCACTGATTCAGTGTCAAGACTGCACTTGCCAAAAAGTGATGCACAACGGTTAATTTTAAATAAATATTCTCTTAGACAAGAAAAACCAAGTCTTAGATGGGTGTGATAAATAGATGCACGCCTAGAAAAAGAGAAATCAAATAACTTGTTATAACAATGGGGAAAGAGAGTTGACCTTAACTTAGCTTTAAAAGTGGGAAGAGATACAGAGTTTCGAACATCTAGGTCCAGAGAATTCCAGCCAGTAATGGCGGATGGAAAGAAAGACTTTTGAAAACGAGAAGTTCTACATGAAAATTGTGTAAAGTTTTCCCTTGACCTAAGACAATAATGTGTTTGCTCACTAGATAGTTTAGGAAGTAGCTCACTTAAATAATAACAGGGCTCGAAATTGCGACCAATATGGTCGCCAATGCGACTAACTTTTTCTCCTTGGCGACTAAAATTTTTGTTTAGTCGCCAGTTTGGCTACCTTTCACATGAATTAGAAGTACAATAAAGCATTAAAGTTAAAATAAACATCGTCCTGCTTTGCGTTCGTCGTAAAAGAATGGGCCAAATCGCATAAAAAAGCTACGTTCCCTCTAAACTTTCTGCGACGCCATTAGAGTTTCTCTCCCTGGAACCACACAGGAGCAGCAGGAGCCACAGAATTTTGCAAAAAGACCGCTGAACGATAGCAATTTTGAGAAGAAAAGGTAAACTTAAGAATAAAAGGTAATCAAGTTTTAGATGAAGCTTGGCGAAAATTACAATTTATAGCGTTGTTTTGTTGATTGCCTGACGTGCGCTCATGGCTCAGAAGTGGTTGCCTAGCACGTGATCGAAATCTGCCCCGATCAAATTTCTTTCCAGGACAAAAATAGCCGCGTTGGGAACAAAAACGCTGTGTTTATTTCGTAAGTTTAGCAGGTTTCTGCGAGCATTTTTTAGTTTCTTTGTACAAAGCTTAACTCAACAACGATATATTTATTAAAACTGTAGAAATTGTACACGAAAACTGAGAAGTCATTTATTTCTACCGCGAAAACGAAGCCAGCATTTTTTATGCTAAAATACAGGTAAATCTCTGTTTTCAGCGAAACATGCAAGTTGGGCGCCGCAGCGCAAAATGAAAAGTGTTACATTATTAAAAAGAAATGGATACGTCGAAAGAATACTTGTTGTATGTATGTGTCCCAAGCCGTACCAGACAATATCAAACACTTTCAACAAGCGGAACCCGAACATTATTTTGATTATACAAACTGGCAACAAAATTTGCATCTGGCGACTATATTTCTTCAGTTAGTCACCAAAAGGCGACCTAACGATTTTTTTAATTTCGAGCCCTGAATAAGGTGCAAGATTTTTTACTATTTTGTAAAATTGACTTGGAAAGTGTAATTTTCTTCTGCTACTAAGAGACTCCCAAGCAAGTTCCTTGTATAGCCTCGCAGAACTGGTGCCTTCACCAGTTCAGAAATTTCATCAAACTTATCATCCCGGTTCAAACTTCTAGCATTTAAATGTCCGAACTTGAAAAAGGGTCCTGGATTTAGTTCAACATCATTTGACAAAACAATTCTCAAAACAATACAAAGAGTGATCGATAAAAGAATTAAAGCGGTGTCCGCGCGGTTCAAAGAATAAACAAACTTAAAACAGCGTATCCAAAAATAATTAAAAAGCCCAATAGTGCTCTGTATGCCTCCAAACTAACCTCCATTATCGTAAATTACAACGAAATAAGACCTTACCTCCGGCTACATGCTAAAATAAAAA
This sequence comes from Platygyra sinensis, assembly GCA_019787425.1. Taxonomy (NCBI): domain Eukaryota; kingdom Metazoa; phylum Cnidaria; class Anthozoa; order Scleractinia; family Merulinidae; genus Platygyra; species Platygyra sinensis. The sequence goes on along the minus strand of JAHPZR010050897.1, from coordinate 17,115 downwards.
CACAAACAAACACTAATATGAAAGAAAAGATAAGTAAGAACAAAATACAAATAGGTAGAAACGAAATAGCAAATAATTGCAAGCAGTATAATCCTAGAAAAGACACAAACCAGCACCAGGGCAATTCTCATCGTCAAGTTTACAAAAGTTCATATTTTGTGAAGTCAAATTGATTAGCAACTTGAAATCTTCTGCCTTCTGATTTCCGTTTCACAAATATCTTGTTGTCCACAGTCCAGGAGGTATCTACATTAGTACATGTTACTCTAGCTGTGTACGATAATTTCTGATTGATTTAAGTTAAATCTTCATTGATATAAAAGCCCGAGCCCCTAAGATTCTTTCTGTTACGTAAAATTGCAAGTTTATGTTTGTGGGTTTTCAATCTAACGGTGATGGCTCTGTTCGTTCCCTCCTCTTTCTTACCTACTCAGTGAGCTCTGTCAACAATATCATCGTTCACGTCCAAACCAATTTTCTCCCTGCATAGATTCACAAACTTCTCTGCACAATTTTCTTCGTTTTCTTTAACAAAACCCGTAACCCTCACATTTTGACGACAGGAAAACTGTTCGTTATCGTTTGCCTTCGCGGCCACCTTCGCAATAGTGTCTTCCAAGGTTTTAACTTTCCCCTCTAGGAAAGCAATTTCAGCTTTCAACTCTTTTAATATACTCTCCATAGCTTGTCCCACAGCTTCTTTAACAGCCTTTGCAATGATATCTTTAAAGTCCTGGGAGGTCAAGTAACTCTTCATTGCTGCGGCAACTTCCTCTTTCATGTCCGCGTTCGTCATGGCCTCATTCAAACCAGCAAATTTTAAATTGTCTGTTCGCCGGACAAATCACGTTAAAACATCTCAAAACGTTGCCCAAGTGCTAACCTTGCCTTCAGAAGACTATGTACATTGAGAGAAGCTACTAATCAAGTAAAATTACAGAGATTTAGAGAAAAAATCAGAGAAGTTTACAAGACACGTGTGGATGCCTGAGTCACCTGAGTGACATCCTTTATATCATTTGCCTCTTTTTCGAACTAACATCAAACAATTTTCCGTTTTTTACCAAGGACCAAAAGTTTACAACTCCTTGAGTACCGAAATCGTCAACTCGTCCTCCTCTGTGTCGTTTAGAAAAGCACTTAAGGCGTTTTTCTGTAATAACTATTGACAGTTTTTATTCAAATGTGTTTAAGTATTAACTTTCCTGCAGCTTTTCTTTCATATTGTATCCTTCCATTTGACATTGTAATTGTATGATATTCTAGTTGTATCTGTCGTCATGTTCTTATCTTCCTTTTTTTCATTTCATCTTGTAAAACAATAGCTGAGGAGACCTAATTAATATAAGCTTCATAGTTTCCTTTGGGTCTCCTCGTCACTGTAAATCGATTCTTTCTATTTTTTTTAATTGTTTTCATTAATTTGTGGTGTGGCAAAATAAAATAAAATTAACTGTACTTGTTTTTGCCCACTAAACGCATCAGTTAACACCTCCATTTTCATACGTCGGGGGCCTGGGTACAATCAGTGTATTATGGGATTAACAACACAAGACCCATATATTCAGAAAGAGCACACCGAGCTTTACAAAATCCTTAAGTTTCGTGTAAATTGCGCCAATATTGAACAAGATACAGCCATTCAAAAACGTAAACATTTAGTAACAAATGTATGGTTTGCCGGACGCTTGTCCGGAAATCCATACATTTTCCGGACACTTGTCCGGAAAGCCATACATTTCTTTGCAAATTTTAAAGTTTTTGAATGGCTGTATCTTGTTCAATATTGGCCCAATTAACACGAAACTTAAAGATTTTGTAAAGCTCGGTGTGCTCTTTCTGAATATATGGGTCTTGTGTTGTTAATCCCATAATACACTGATTGTACCCAGGCCCCCGACGTATGAAATCCGGCAATGCAACGTTGATCTTGGCGGCCCTCTCACTGTAATTACTATTGTTTTTTAATGAGATTATCTATAATCAGAGTTAACGGGGAGATCTGCTGTTGGTCAGTGGATGTTCCCTGTGGGCATGCGTAGTTGTGCCATTGCCATGCACTTTCGCCCTCGTGGTTTTGCTCGGCCTTTTGCTTGTTGCTTTGCCTTTGGTTTGCTAAAGTAATACCACTTTTTTGCCAATTTATTTGTTAGCTGCTTGTTCAAGAGTGCTTTGGTGTTATCGATCTGTGTTTCTTTCACTGCTTTGCAGTCTCTTCGGCCGTCATGCCTCCTCGACGTACGAGAAATAGTTTGGAGAGCTTTGTACCACCAGTTTCTTCGGCTTCGGTATCCGCCGCTTCGGTCACGACTAACGCCTTTCCGACATCTGTGCAAGCGTCTGGTACTCCTGCTAGTGCTTCCATTTCGCCAGAATTTTTAGCTTCTGTGATTCAGGCCATCCAAACTCCAATTTCAGCTATTGTTCAGCAGTTGTTATCTGCCGTGGTCAGCACTCATTCAGTTTCTCAAGGCCTTCCCGCCATTGCTGCCCAAGGTTCTTCCCTTGCAACTTGTGCAGCTCACTTGGATGCATGTGGCTTTCATCAACCTTGGTCTCCATCGGCCCCTACCGGGTGTTTGCCATCAACTTCTTCATCCAGTACTCCTCCAGTACCTGCGGCTACTCCAACGCATGTGCTAACTGGTATGTCGTTGTTATTCCTTGTTGTCCCATTCTGCTTTGGCCTCTGATGCAATTGTAAGTCCTATGGTGGTTCCCTCGCTGGCAGCCTTACCTCTTCAACAGCCTTTCGTGGTCGGTCCCGGCTACTCACCAGTACCTTTCAAGATTGTTTCTCAAATCACGGCAGGAAAGTTCGTGCATCTGGAAGATTTGTTAGCAGAAAACATTACCATGCCCAAGCAAGAGCCGCAACTTTGGTTCAATGGCCAGTTAGTGTTGTCGCACATGCCGAAAAAGCGGAAGCGTCCGATTACAGACATCGCGTCATGGATGGAAGCCTTTTCCATTTTTTATCTCATTCTCTTCTCGTCTTTCCCACATCGATGGAGAGATCTGACAAGCTACAAGCTTTTAATTCTCCAAACATATCATCAGTTTAGCGGGTTTTGCTGGCTGGACTATGACCAGGCCTTCAGGGAGCACGCAGCTGCAGAAAAAGTCACCGATTGGTCTAAGATGCATGTTCGGTTCTTCAACTACCATACAGCTGGCGCTCAAGTTCGCACTCGCCCAGCCTCATCCAGTGTTGTCTCGTCCCAGGCAGAGGCCTCCTGTAATGCTTCTAGTAAAGTCATTTGCCATTCTTGGAACGCTGGTCATTGCATTGCAGTTAATCCACAGTGTCGGTTTCACCATGCATGTAGCAGGTGCTGGGGCACTCATCGTGCTACTTCCTGTACTTCTTTGCCATCTTCTCGTGCTAGCTCGCGGGATCTTGTGGAGCCCGAGCGTTGCAAGCACCACTAACAGTTTTGCTCTTGTTGTTCCCCATACAATAATATTGAGTTGAATTAGTTATTGTTGTCATTCTTTAGTTGTGTTAGCTTATTGGATGCTATTTGGATGCTGTTTTGCTATTCAAACAGAACCTTTGTCATATTTCTAGGCTACTTACTGCTAGAATTGTTTCTATTACTATTTTCATCCTAGGCTCCTTTTTGACATTGCCAGCTGTTAGGGAAGTTTCTCCACTAAACTTTGAGTTATTTGAAGCTGAATTGACACTCTATCCTGATAGGGCTAAGGTAAACTCTGTCCTTTAGGGTATCAAGGAAGGATTTAGACTTGGTTGCGATAAACCTGTAACTTTGAAATCCGCTAGAAGAAATAAATTGTCCGCTTACCAGCATTCCAGTGTGATCGACGCGTATTTAGCTAACAAGGTTAGGTTAGGCCGTGTAGCGGGTCCTTTTGATGCTCCACCGGTGCAAGACCTTCAGGTAAGCAGTTTTGGGGTGATCCCTAAAAATGGGCAGCCGGACAAATGGGGCCTTATCGTGGACCTATCGTCACCGCAAGGCCACAGCGTCAACGATGGAATCGATCCAGAATCTTGCCATCTCCAGTACATCAAAATGGATGACATTATAAAGATGGTTTCTAAATTTGGGCCTGGTGCCCTCATGGCTAAATTTGACATTGAGTCTGCATATAGGAATATTGCTATTCATCCTTCGGACCGCCATCTATTGGGCTTGAAGTGGCGCAATGCCTATTACATTGATCTCGCCTTACCATTTGGGCTTCGCTCAGCTCCAGTTATTTTCAACTCAGTTGCGGAATAGGTCGATTGGATTTTGGTCCATAACTATGGCATTGAGGACTTGTTGCATTATTTAGATTTCATTTTGGCAGCTCCAGCGAACTCAGTGGTCTCTGCCTCCAATCTTCAAGTAGCTGTAGCAGTGGTTGCCAGGTTTGGTCTCCCCTTGCACCCTCAGAAATGCTTGGGTCCAGCATCTTGCATGGTAGTCCTGGGAATTGAATTAGACACACCAGCTCAGATTTTACGCCTTCCAGCTGATAAGTTTTCTGCTTTGCAAGAGGCTCTCTCCCATTGGTTCAATGGTCGGTGGTCTTCTCTCCAACTTCCACTGTCCATTGCTTACAAGGAGCTTTTTCCGGTCGTTTTAGCAGCCCATGTTTGGGGTCCTGGTTGGTCCCGCAGGCGCATTATGTTTCACGTTGATAACAAAGCTGTTCACATTCTTAACTCACGGACATCTCCAGACACAAACATTATGCATTTGTTGCATAGCCTACTTAAAGCGGCTGCCTGCTTCAGTTTTACATTTACTGCAATTCACGTTCCAGTAAGAAATAATGGCATAGCTGACGCCTTGTCTTACTTCAATTGTTAGGCCTTTCATACTCAAGCGCCACAGGCCAAGAAGTTTCCATAGTCACTTAGAAGCTCGGTGCCTTTCGTTCATGTTCCTAGGCCTTGCTTCTTCAACTCGCCGCACCTATTCTTGTGCCCAGGAAAAGTTCGTAAATTTCTGCATCATGACTGGACATCTCAGCCCCTATGATTCTCCATACTATATATTACTATCAATAAAGTTCAAGTTCAAGTTCATACCCAGCCTCGGAATGGTAAAGGTAAAGTCTGCATACGAGCCAAGTGGCCCATCAGGCCGGAGCTTATCCCGGTTTCCTTAGCATGAAGTGACTGAGAGTATTTCTACTCCCCCCTGGATGGGATGCTAGTCCATCGCAGGGTTACCCCCCAGCATTAAATTCACCGGTACCCATTTATACACCTGGGTGGAGAGGGGCACTGTGAGAGTAAAGTGTCTTGCCCAAGAACACAACACAATGTCCCCGGCCAGGGCTCGAACCCGGACCACTCGATCCGGAGACAAGCGCACTAACCATGAGGCCACCACGCCTCCTGCCTCAGAATGGACCCTCTGCCTTTTTGCAACATACCTGGTCGACTCTCTGCGACACTCATCTATTAAAGTCTACCTATCTGCAGTGCAGTCTCTTCATGTTGATCAAGGTTTCCAGGACCCCTTGGAGAACTGCCTTGGGCTTTAAAGAGTGGTTAGAGAAATCAAGCATTCTCAAGGTGCCCTACCTTCCAGGCCAGGCCTACCAGTTTCCAATAACATTCTTCGCATAATTTATTCTGCCCTCGATCTTGATTCCTTTGACGATGTCAAGTTTTGGACTGCCTGTCTTTTGGCTTATTTTGGTTTTTTTGCGTTCTGCCAAGTTCACTGTCCCCAGCTTAGCCTTCAAACCAAGTGTCCATTTGTCCGTGTCCGATGTTTCTGTGGATGTTCCTCTCAATCCATCTTGCCATCAAGTCTTTATCAAAGCTTCTAAAACCGACCGCTTTCGAAAAGGGTGTAACATTTTGATTGGACTGGGTTCACCACCTTTGAGCGCTGTCCAAGCTGTGGTCTCCTACTTGGCACGTCGCAGTCACCGTCCTGGCCCCTTGCTCCTTTAAGAAAATGGTCTTCCACTAACTCGCTTGCTGGTCACAGACAGGTTAAAAGCCATTCTCCTTTCTGCTGGTCTCCCTGGTGATTTTTCTAGCCACAGTTTTGGAATTGGGGCAGCCACTTCTGCAGCGAGGGCTGGCATTTCAGATCACCTTATTCAGGTCCTAGGCCGGTGGAAAAGTGATACCTACAAATGCTATATATAATCATTGGTTGAATAGTTTGGTGAGTGTCACTTAATTTAATTGCATCAGCGAATTTTTGCCTCTTGCTCCATTAGCATATTGGCTTGTTGCATATTTGCGTGTTGCATATTGTGTGTTGCATATTTGCTTGTTGCTTTGCTTGGAGGGGTGCCTCCCTGCTGTTACGTTCTTGGAGATTCATCTTTTGGAGGGTCAGCCCCCATGGCTGCCTCCCATCAGGTCCTCCTTTCTCCAAGTACTTACATCTGTCCGTTATCTTTGGAGGTGACTCGTGGGAGGTTGCCATGGTTACCTCCCTTTATTTGCTTTTTGCCCACACCTGCTCATTGCCTGCTTTGCTGTCAATGGGCACCTACCCTCCATTTTGAATATATCCTTATGGACAAGTTAAATGAGATCTATAATCAGAGTTAATGGGGAGATCTGCTGTTGGTCAGCGGATGTTCGCTGCGGGGATGCGTAGTTGTGCCATTGCTCTGCTCTTTGCCCTCGTGGTTTTTTGCTTTGCCTTTTGCGTTGTCGCCTTGCCTTGGGTTTGCCCCATCCCACCCACCTCGTGGTTCACGGGGGGCCTACTTGTGTCTAGGTAAGTATACTTATTCTCCACTGAGAACTCAGTGTGACAGGTGCCAGGGGGAGGTGACCCGTGGGAGGTTGCCATGGTTACCCCCTTTATTTGCATTTTGCCCACATTTGCTCATTAGCTGCTTTGCTGTCAATTGGCACCTACCCTCCATTTTGAATATTGCTTATCGACAAGTTAATAATGTAATGTTGCTTTATTTAGTTGAGTCGGAAAGTTCTAGAATTTTATGCTGTAAAGTATATAAGCAGATCAGTGTAGTTTTTAAGTAGTTTTTCTCAGGAGTGTTTAGAGAGAATTATCTCGTGAGTCAGTAGTGTTTAATGAAGTGTGACGAGGGTCGCATGCAAAGTGTTGACAGAGGTTGTGTTTGTTTAAGTATAACAGAGAGGTTACATGGATATTGGCAAGAGGCCATGTTTATACAAGAGTGACGGAAGTCGAAGAATAGTTTACAAGCCTAGCGTGTGCTTGTTTGAAGTCTTGTGTGGAACTACTGCGTTCATGTGGAATAAATAACCTTGCTGTTGTTTCCGACATCCCTGCGTTCTGTTTAGACTGCAAACTACCTGCCACTTTAAACATACGAACTTGCAACACAGTATCAACAAACACTTTTCATTCAACTAATTTATTCTGTTGTTTTTGATGTTGCCAGGGACCAACCAATAGCGTAGCTCCATATCTCTGTATATAAACCACACACAAACCCACAATTCCTCGATTTGCTCCGACGAAGGGCTAATGCTCAAAACGACAGCTTCCGAATCTCTTTACGGTGGCCAATTCGCATTATAAACTCAGTTGATAAAACCAAATTATCCCGCATGCCAGCATAGTTTCCTCTAATTTATATAAAATTTAATAATATTATTGTCAAATTAAATAATGTTTCTTCCTTCATGTTGTCATCTTTGGTCTCTTGTTCAACGCAAAAAAACTTTGCAAACATCTTGAACCTGAACACTCCTACGGTAACTATTGTGGGGTGCATTTAAAACATCAAAGTAGCAAATTTAAGTTTTTTCAAGTTTGATGTTAATAGTTTTATTCCACATTCTGATACATTTTGGAACCATTTCACTTAAAGATTGACGCATTCATCTGTAACTGACTGCCGTCTTCGATGGGAGAGCTCTACGCTTCATTTTCTCATCTGTACTCTTCGTCACACACACACCCGTGCATTTGCGTATACCAACAGAGAGTAGCGCTATCAATTTCCTGAACTGGTTCTCTCTGAGCCTAGTTTCATCAATTTCGTATCGATAGAACAGGCGTGTGTGACAGCACTAGACTTCATCACTGCGCCCAAAATAACAACAGATTAGTGCAATCACAGCCTCCTTAAAACCTTGAAAAAGGTTGACGTTTATAAAATTAAAAACATCCCTTGGTTGAAACTAAAATTCACCAAGTTAAGAAAAGGTTAGAAAGAACCAAAAACAATTTAAATCATGTTTTTTGGTCAATGTTTTGACGACGCAATTCACATTGTGAGGTGAAATTCAAACTCTTCACTTCGCCGTCCATCATAGCATAGTTCATAAATTACGATTGACCCAAAAAAATCAATCCATCTGAGCCGAACTGAGCTGGATAAGTTATATTAAACCGCGCAAGCGAAGCTGGGCGGTTTCTGAAGCAGCAGTATAACTCTAGCTATATCGAGTTTATTTCGTTCTACTCGACTACTTTTTATACATTCGTAGTTTATTAAGTCGGTTGGGAGATACATAACTCACGACTCATCTAACATGCCAAAGTGTTGGCACCGGATGATGATCGGCTTCATTCCAATGTAGCAACACTACACCGGCATCAGTATAGGCACCTACAAATAATTATGACCTCCTATAATCATCTATTTCTCTAGGCAGATCTCTTTCGTCCATGATCCCTCTCCTACAGGAGCATTATGTCAACGTTATGCAAACTTCAATAGCTACCTCATGACAGACCAACGCGATGGGACTACATCTGTGTCGAGACAACAGTCTCAGTCATCCTCCCGGACGGTATAGCGCCCCAGGCGTCCCTGTTGCGTCATACATGCCGACAATCTGACGAGACATTATTGCATAAGCCGCTATAAAGAGACAGAATGTAACTTTAGACAGTTGCTGGCTACTAGGCCTGAAAATTATCGAGGTTAAAGAAACTGTATTTCGTTTTCGCGTGCGAACAGAAAGATTTTGTAATATGGAATTTGTTTCTGCTTTTAATCTTCGAAGGCGGTTGTTCAATGCGTATAAAGGTATTAACATCTAGGCCATGAGGCAAACACGCTGACCACGTTGATAAATGTAAGTCGTCGGTTACATTCGCTATGCACGACACATATGAGTGAGATCGTTCATGTGGCTGGGCAATATAGTTAAAAACTATCAGTCTTAGTCAGTCGGGTGTAAAAAAACACCATTTTAACATATGTAAATGATAGTCGTTTGAAAGCGTCAAGGTATTTTATCTTAGACAGTAAACAAAATTCATGCAGATCCACTACATATTTTAATACGCCCCATCTAACCCACCCCCGGTGGCACATTACTCATGGCAATGAAGCACTGCATTACACACATTTACTGATTTTTCCCCCCCCCCACTGCGTTCATCATGTTTTCCTTTTTACCGCCCCTCCCTAATTCCACGCTAGCACTTGCAGAAGGATTTCTAGGCTCTCACTTAGACACAGAGACTCTAAGTTTTCGCTCAAACGATAAGACTGGTTCGCAGCAAAGATAGCAAGTCTTCTTCAATTTTAAAGAAAAAAAAATTGTTGTTCACGAGGTGAATTTGAACCAGGGGCTACCATGACAGTCTTCCAACCCTAAACCACTAGCCACTGAGGAAACGTTACCGGGCAATTGGTTTAATTCCAAGTTTACCATATCGAAAACCCAAATGCTTTAAAGAAGCCCTCCGCAACCATTAGAGATGGCAACACACAGTCGATTTGTTTGCGACGGTCATATTCGAACGAAAGGTCTGGAGCAAGGATTCACGGCTTATGGTGCTTCAGCGCCTTCGAAAACGTCCGAAAACGACGTTTTGCAGCCTACTAACCATTAACCATAATCAGTATTTTCAGTGCTTAGGACTGTGACACTATTTGCTTTGTGTTACGCACACACAAGGTTATCAAGGGCGGTTTGAGATATGGAAACATTCTTTGCATGAGACGGGTCTAGCGTTACTTGTAATCGGAGAATTTTGTTTATGTCTAAGGATAAAATACCTTGACCTTTCAAACGACTATCAATTTACATATGTTAAAAGGGTTTTTCACGACTAAGACTAAGTTTTAACTTTTTTCCCCCAGAAAATTCCATCATTGCTTCTAGCGAAGTAAACACGAACTTACATTTATCACTGTCAGCGTGTTCCATCATGGCCAGATGTAATACCTTTATAGCGCATTGAATAACCCCTTCGAAAGTGAACAGAAACAAAAATTCCAGATTACAAAATCTTCTGTTTCGCACGCAAAACGAAAATACAGCTTAACTCTGGATAATTTCAGCCTTAGTAGCCAGCAACTGGTCCTAAGTTACATTCTTTATCCTTGCAAATGTCCTGATGTGCATCTCCAACAGAGTTTGGCCCAATTTTGACCAAATAAACATTTCTCACAGATGTCCATGTTCTGTCTGAGTAGTTAATTTGCTAACTTGACAAAATGCTCCTGAGGGGGGATATGACGAAAAGAGCTGAGAAATGGCCTGTAATTGGCTGATGATGACATCATCCGGTGACAACAATTGGCCGAGTGAGTCGGAGTTTGGATCTACCCACCGACAAAACTAAAAAAAAAAATAATAAAAAATAAACCGAAGGCAGAGCAAGAAACCGCCCAGCCTTCAGCTGCGCGGTTTAATAAACAATTACACTAGTTCCTCAGAGATTTGGGCAAGTAAGATGAATATTGCTTGATGGAAGGGCAAGTGAAGTTTTTGAATTTCACCTCACAATGTGAATTGTTTGGTTAAAACATTGACCAAAAAACATGATTTAAAATTGTTTTTGTTCTTTCTAACCTTTTCTTAACTTGGTGATTTTGTTTCACCAAGGATTTTTTAATTTTATAAACGTCAAACTTTTTCAAGGTTTTAGTAGGCTTGATTGCCAATTGTTGTTTTGCAGTATGAGTCTGTGGTCACCCCCCTTTCAAGAAGAAATGTGACTAGGCCAGAGAGAACAGTCAGAAATTGAGCCTAACTTTTGTGGTATAGCAAATCACTTTTTACAAATTAGAAAATAAACCCTGAGGTCAAATCTTTAAGTGAAATGGTTCCAAAATGTATCAGAATGTGGAATAAAACTATTAACATCAAACTTGAAAAAACTTAAATTTGCTACTTTGATGTTTTAAAATGCACCCACAATAGTTACCGTAGGAGTGTTCAGGTTCAAGATGTTTGCAAAGTTTTTTTGCGTTGAACAAGAGACCAAAGATGACAACATGAAGGAAGAAACATTATTTAATTTGACAATAATATTATTAAATTTTATATAAATTAGAGGAAACTATGCTGGCATGCGGGATAATTTGGTTTTATCAACTGAGTTTATAATGCGAATTGGCCACCGTAAAGAGATTCGGAAGCTGTCGTTTTGAGCATTAGCCCTTCGTCGGAGCAAATCGAGGAATTGTGGGTTGTGTGTGGTTTATATACAGAGATATGGAGCTACGCTATTGGTTGGTCCCTGGCAACATCAAAAACAACAGAATAAATTAGTTGAATGAAAAGTGTTTGTTGATACTGTGTTGCAAGTTCGTATGTTTAAAGTGGCAGGTAGTTTGCAGTCTAAACAGAACGCAGGGATGTCGGAACAACAGCAAGGTTATTTATTCCACATGAACGCAGTAGTTCCACACAAGACTTCAAAACAAGCACACGCTAGGCTTGTAAACTATTCTTCGACTTCCGTCACTCTTGTATAAACATGGCCTCTTGCCAAATATCCATGTAACCTCTCTGTTATACTTAAACAAACACAACCTCTGTCAACACTTTGCATGCGACCCTCGTCACACTTCATTAAACACTACTGACTCACGAGATAATTCTCTCTAAACACTCCTGAGAAAAACTACTTAAAAACTACACTGATCTGCTTATATACTTTACAGCATAAAATTCTAGAACTTTCCGACTCAACTAAATAAAGCAACATTACATTATTAACTTGTCGATAAGCAATATTCAAAATGGAGGGTAGGTGCCAATTGACAGCAAAGCAGCTAATGAGCAAATGTGGGCAAAATGCAAATAAAGGGGGGTAACCATGGCAACCTCCCACGGGTCACCTCCCCCAGGCACCTGTCACACTGAGTTCTCAGTGGAGAATAAGTATACTTACCTAGACACAAGGGGGCCCTCCATGAACCACGAGGTGGGTGGGATGGGGCAAACCCAAGGCAAGGCGACAACGCAAAAGGCAAAGCAAAAAACCACGAGGGCAAAGAGCAGAGCAATGGCACAACTACGCATGCCCGCAGTGATCTCCCGCTGGCTAACAGCAGATCTCCCAGTTAACTCTGATTATTGATAGTCTCATTTAACTTGTCGATAAGCAATATTCAAAATGGAGGGTAGGTGCCAATTGACAGCAAAGCAGCTAATGATGGCAAAATGCAAATAAAGGGGGTAACCATGGCAACCTCCCACGGGTCACCTCCAAAGATAGAGGAACTCCAAGAAGATTTAAGTGCTTGGAGAAAGGAGGACCCGATGGGAGGAGGCAGCCATGGGGGCCGACCCTCCAAATGATGAATCTCCAAGTACGTAACTGCAGGGAGGCACCCCCTCCAAGCAAGGCAAATGCGAACCAGCAGGAGAGCAATGGGCAACAGCCAAAACAAGTAACGCAACCTGTTGAACAAGAAAGTAGGCAGAAAACCAACAACAACAAAAAAATAAGCTAAAAAAAAGAAAAAGAAAAAAAAACCAGGCTACCAAGCAACAAGCAAATATGCTAACTGAAGCAAGAGGCAAAATACACTGACGTAACTAAACTAAATGGCACTCACCAAACTATTCCACCAATGATTTGGCTGCGCGAATTATAACATCAGGTGGGGTTCTAATATATTGTTTATAAGCATCACTTTTCCACCGACCCAGGACCTGAATAAGGTGATCTGGAACACCAGCCTTCGCTGCAGAGGTGGCAGCCCCAATTCGAAAACTGTGGCTGGAAAAATCACCAGAAAGACCCGCAGAAAGGACAATGGCTCTTAACCTGTCTGTGACCAGTGAGCGAGTTAGCGGAAGACCATTTTCTAAAAGGAACAAGGGGCCAGGATGTTGACCACGACGTGCCAAGTAGGAGACCACAGCTTGGACAGCACATAAAGGCAGCGAACCCAATCCAATCAAAATGTTACACCCTTTTCGAAAGGGGTCAGTTTTAGAAGCTTTGATAAAAACTTGAAGGCAAGATGGATTGAGAGGAACACCCACAGAAACATCGGACACGGACAGATGGACACTCGGGTTGAAGGCTGATAGGCTAGGGACAGTGAACTCAGCAGACCGCAAAAAACCAAAATAAGCCAAAAGACAGGCAGCCCAAAACATAACATCGTCAAACGACTTGAGATCGATGGCAGAGTAAATTATGCGAAGAATGTTACTGGAAACTGGTAGGCGTGGCCTGGAAGGTAGGGCACCCTGAGAACGCTTGATTCCTCTAACAACTCTTTGAAGCCGAAGGCAGTTCTCCAGGGGGTCGGGGAATCCTTGATCGATATGAAGAGACCGCACTGCAGATAGGTACACTTTAATAGAAGAGTGTCGCAGGGAATCGGCCAGGAATGTGGCAAAAAGGCAGAGGGTCCATTCTGAAGCTGGGCATGGAGAACCATAGGGGCTGAGGTGTCCAGTCATGATGCAGAAATTTACGAACTTTTCCTGTGCACAAGAATAGGTGCGGCGAGTTGAGGAAGCAAGACCTTGGTACATGAACAAATGGCAGCGAGCTTCTAAATGACTATAGAAAGCTGGGCTAAGAGCTGAGGAGGGATGAAGGTTGGAATCTTCTTGGCCTGTGGCGCTTGAGTAAAAAAAGGCCTGAAAATTGAAGCGAGACAGGGCGTCAGCTATGCCGTTATTTCTTCCTGGAACATGAATTGCAGCAAATGTAAAACTGAAGCAGGCTGCAGCTTTGAGTAAGCTACGCAACAAATGCATAATATTTGGGTCTGGAGATGTCTGTGAGTTAAGAATGTGAACAACAGCTTCATTATCAACGTGAAACAAGATACGCCTGCGGGACCAACCAGGACCCCAAACATGGGCTGCTAAAACAACCGGAAAAAGTTCCTTGTAAGCAATGGACAGTGGAAATTGAAGGGTAGACCACCGACCATTGAACCATTCGTTGTCCAAAAAGGCACCATAACCAATAGCACCAGATGCATCAGAACTGACGGAAAAGTCAGGCAAGGGCTCAAGAGAGGGAAAAAGGAAAAAGGATATGCCATTCCACTGACCAAAAACTTCTACCCACCAAGCCAAGTCCTTTCTAAATTCCACGTTAAGACGTATTGGATGAGAATCATTGCGGAAACAAGACAATAAATTGATCATCCGGCGAAGAAAGGTGCGACCTGGCCACACCACCATGCAGGCATGATGCAACCGACCGATCAAAGATTGAAGATCTTTTTTAGTACAACATTTGCAGGTGGACCAGTGGGATAGTGTCTCTTGCAAAGCAGAAAACTTATCAGCAGGAAGGCGAGCAATCTGAGCTGCTGTATCTAATTCGATTCCCAAGACCACGATGCATGTTGCTGGACCCACGCACTTCTGAGGATGCAAAGGGAGACCCAACCTGGCAACCACTGCTATGGCTACTTGAAAGTTGGAGGCACAGACCACTGAGTTTGCTGGGGTAGCCATGATGAAATCATCTAAATAATGCAACAAGTCCAGAATGCTGTAGTTATGGACCAAAATCCACTCGACCAATTCTGCGACTGAGTTGAAAATAGCTGGAGCGGAACGAAGCCCAAATGGTAAAGCGAGATCAATGTAATAAGCATTGCGCCACTTCAGGCCCAATAGATGGCGGTCTGAAGGATGAATGGCAATATTCCGATATGCAGAATCAATGTCAAATTTAGCCACGAGGGCCCCCGGCCCAAATTTAGAAACCATCTTGATAATATCGTCCATCTTGATGTACTGGAGATGCCAGGATTCTGGATCAATTCCATTGTTGACACTGTGGCCTAGAGGCGAGGATAGGTCCACGATAAGGCGCCATTTGCCCGGCTGCCCTTTCTTAGGAATCACCCCAAAACTGCTTACGTGAAGGTCTGGCACTGGGGGGACATCAAAGGGGCCCGCAACACGGCCTAGCCGGACCTCATTAGCTAAATACATGTCGATCACCCCGGAATGTTGGTAAGCAGACAATTTATTTCTTCTAGCTGATTTCAAAGTTACAGGGTTATCACAACCAAGTCTAAAGCCTTCCTTGATACCCTGAAGGACAAAGTTTGCCTTTGCCCGATCAGGATAGAGAGTCAATTCAGCTTCCAATAACTCAAAGTTTAGTGGAGAAACGTCCCTAACAGCTGGCAATGTCAAAGAGGAGCCTAGGATGAAAATAGTAACAATAACAATTCTAGTAGTAAAGTAGGCTACAACTAAGACAAATGATAATATAATAAGGGTAGAGGCACAAATAGCATCCACTAAGCTAACCCAACTAAAGAATGACAACAATAATTAATTCAGCTCAGTATTTGACTGGGTAACAACGAGAGTAAGACAGTTAATGGCGCTTGCGACGCTTTGGCTCATCGGGATCCGGCGAGCGAGTACGAGACGACTGCGAAGAAGTACAAGAAGTAGCGCGATGAGTGCCCCAGCACCTACTAGAAGCATGGCGAAACCGACACTGTGGAGTAACTGCAATGCAGTGACCAGCATTCCAAGAATGGCA
The DNA here is from genome assembly GCA_019787425.1 of Platygyra sinensis. NCBI lineage: Eukaryota > Metazoa > Cnidaria > Anthozoa > Scleractinia > Merulinidae > Platygyra > Platygyra sinensis. The sequence goes on along the minus strand of JAHPZR010050897.1, from coordinate 1,444 downwards.
AATGACTTTGCTAGAAGCATTACCAGAGGCCTCAGCCTGGGAAGAGACAACACTGGATGAGGCTGGGCGAGTGCGAACTTGGGCGCCAGCCATATGGTAGTTGAAGAGCTGAACATGCATCTTGGACCAGTCGGTGACTTTTTCTGCAGCCGCGTGCTCCCGGAAGGCCCGGTCGTAGTCCAGCCAACAAAAACCGCTAAATTGACGATATGTCCGAAGAATTAAAAGCTTGTAGCTTGTCAGATCTCTCCATCGATGCAGGAAAGACGAGCAGAGAATGAGATAAAAAATGGAAAAGGCTTCCATCCACGAAGCGATGTCCGTTATCGGCCGCTTCCGTTTTTTAGGCGTGTGCGATAACACTAACTGGCCATTGAACCAAAGTTGCGGCTCTTGCTCGGGCATGGTAATGTTTTCTGCTAGTAAATCTTCCAGATTAACGAACTTTCCCGCCATGATTTGAGAAACACCCTTGAAAGGTACTGGCGAGTAGCCGGGGCCGACAATGAAAGGCTGTTGAAGAGGTAAGGCGGTCAGCGAGGGAACCGACGTAGGACATACAATTGGTTGAGAAGCAAGAGCAGAGTTAACTGTAGCCGGTAGGCTGTGAACCACTGAAGAACAATGTGCTATGGAGTTCAAGGGGGCCGCGGAAAAAACCGGAACGAAAGAAGGGACGACAAGAGACCAAAACATACCTGTCGATACATTTGTTGGCGTAGCCACTGGTACTGGAGGAGAACTGGACGTAGAAGTCGATGGCAAAAACCCGGCAGCAGCCGAAGAAGACCAGGGTTGATGACTGCCATGTGCATCCAAGTGAACCGCACGAGTAGCAAGGGAAGAACCTTGGGCGGAAATGGCGGGAAGGCCTTGAGAAACTGAATGAGCGCCGACCGCGGCAGATAACGACTGTTGCACGATAGCTGAGATCGGCGTTTGGATGGCCTGAATCACTTCAGCTAGAAATTCTGGCGATATGGAAGCACTCGTAGGAGAACGAGACGCTTGCACGGATGTCAGAACGGCATTAGTAGAGACCGGAACGGTGGACAGTGGAGCTGAAGAAACTGCAGGCGGCACAGAGCTCTCCAAACTATTTCTCGTACGTCGAGGCGGCATAACGGCCGAAGAGACTGCAATTAAGTGAAAGGAACATGGAGCGAAAAACACCAGAGCAGTCTTGAACGAGCAGCAAAAAACACCAGAGCAGTCTTGAACGAGCAGCAAACGAATAAATCGGCGAAAAAGTGGAGCAAACCCAAGGCAAGGCGACAACGCAAAAGGCAAAGCAAAAAACCACGAGGGCAAAGAGCAGAGCAATGGCACAACTACGCATGCCCGCAGCGATCTCCCGCTGGCTAACAGCAGATCTCCCAGTTAACTCTGATTATTGATAATCTCATTAAAACTATTTACAGCAGCAGATGTCAACGACTAAAAT